>QKQZ01003738.1:0-57187 GCA_003595255.1 Solenopsis fugax | reverse complement strand
CTAAGATTTGGTTACTGTAACATAGCAGATTGGCTGTCTATATATTACGGCTGTAGATTTGCTAAGCCAGCACAATTTTTAGCTGTTGCAATTAATCTTTTTTTTCCGTATTATAAGATAATTCTTTCCTTTTCTCTTTAGTAGTAGTGTAGTATTTTTTTTTATATTAATGATTCTTTTTAATCGAAATTGAAAAGTGATATCATTCATGATAACCAAACTCGTATCAACGCTGGTTGATTCGGAAAAAGATTTTCTCTGAATCGACTGCGATTTTATTTTCTCACGCTCTTGTGCCCAAAAATTTATATAATTGTTCTCCCAAATACATCAACGATATTATATTGCGGAGTCAGAAAGCTTTGTTTTTTTATCTTGAAAATTTATCTTTTTTCCTTATTCTATCGGATAAGGAGTCAATTATCTGGACCACTTTAGATGCCGCCTTTCTAGAATTTCTCCGCCTGGTTTTGACGAAACTGGACGAAGAGAAGAGAGATAGAGGCGGATAAAGAGGAGTACAATTGTGGAAGGCAGACCGGTGACGAGGAGATGAGGAGCTAAAGAAAAGAGAATGCAGATCAAGCGGATAAAAGTCCACCGGAAGACTTAGCGAGCGTGTTGGATAAGCTCAGATAGAATCTTGGCGGGCCTTCTCGACGCTTTTACGTACTGCGCCGTATTTATGTAATTGTTCCCACAAATACGTCAACAATACCAGACAGCTTTCGTTATCTTTTATTAAAAATATAATTCGTCAAATGTATGCCAAGAATAACGAAGTGACAAATTAATTAACAACTAACGATTGATTTTGTTCTTATTTATACAAGTAACGTAATTGCACATTTAAGTTAATTATTATAGCAATATAAATTAAATTAAGGACACGAGAAAAGTTTTATATGTTCAGAATCAGCGTAGCTAGGCATAAATCAGACATACTATTCGGCAGGGTGCAACGTCCTAAGATCACGGCTGGTATTGTTCCTCAAGCTGCGCGATAAAAATGGCATCGACGTCTTTCGATGGTGGAATGATGAAGTGGCCGAAGGACCGAACACACGCGCGGAGCGACGCGGAAGAAAAAGGAAATCGCGATGTCCGTGAAAAGAGCATTCAAAAGAAGCCTGGACAATAAATGCGCGCGTCTCCTTCGCCCGGGAGGGTGCCGTCACTCCTGACAGTTGGCGCATCCACCTCTCTGCTTCGACAACTAATTTTCTGTCTTTCTTGCCGACCGGAAAGAAACAAAAGCATTAATGCCTCTGTCTCGCGAGGCGGACTATGCCCACTTAATTAATCCGACCAAACTTTGCTGAAAGAGCGAGTCCCAAACTGAGAATCGCGCGAGGTTCTCAAAGAGTGAATATGTTAATTTAAGAGGTTTCTTTCAGCTGGAGCTAATTTCTTAATGCTAATATTGTTCTCGAAATATACACAGATCTCACCGGTGTAACGTATAACAAAACATACCTCAAATATAATAAGTATTTCGCAAATAACCTATAATTTAACCCGTTGAGGTCACACTTTCAAATAATAACATAACGGTCACATGGGGTACACTGGACCTCCTGCACAAAATCAGTCGCCATTTGCCAGTTTTTGGATTTTTTGTCGCAAAAATTTTACTGGACATACCTTGAAANCAGTTTTTGGATTTTTTGTCGCAAAAATTTTACTGGACATACCTTGAAATTTGTTCTTTATCATCCAATAATTTTTTTTTAATTAGAATTTAACATAATGAAAAAATTCAAATAAAAAACTTCAAAATTTGACTTTTTTTAAAAATATTCATAAAATTTTTAATTTTTGAGATAATTCAATAAAAATTTAGGGGTGTATTCTCAAGATAGTATACTTTCAGATAAAAATTAGTTTCATAAAAGGTTTTGAAAAAAAAGGACATTTATTTTGAAGTTTGAAGTGCTCAATTTTAACAAAAATCAAAGAGATGAGTTATAAGAAGCAAAACAGGGTAAATACATTTTTTTTCTTAAAAAAATATTGAATTTTATTTATTTATTTAAAATTAGCGTGGGATCTTTTGGACCCCTGGTGACCGTAACGGGTTAATAAACACGTGACTACACAGAAAAAAATAGTATCAAATTAAAACTAATATAATCTCTCCAAAAATTGTTTCATATATAAGCAAGAAATTATAATCCTGCTTATATAATTCAATAATATACATTTCATCAACCAATTAACCTTTTTCTATCGTAAACGGAGTGCTGTGTTGATACCTATTACACTTCGCGATTCGCAAAAGTTTGAATTCCAAATCTAGATTTTTAGGAAGTCAAAAGAAGGAACGCTGTTATATAAGTCTTATAGTGAAGAAGAAAAAGAAACGACAAGAAGAAAACGCGACGCGGAGTAAGGGCTGGAAGGTAACAGAATGTAGCGGTCGTTGTCCCTCCCGCGACAATGCAAGGCTGCTGGATCGTACCGAGAGTAATCTACATCTTCAGTAATGTATCATACGAATTCCCGCGTGTGTCCGCCGGCAGAACTCCTACTTCTTCGAGGTACGCATCGTAAACGTGTGCACGTGTGCGTGTGCACGTCGTGTTCGTATACGTGTACACGCTGGATGTATCAAGAGCTGCGAATATTGAGATATCTCTTTTGTTGGTCCGGGGGGTAACAAATCTTCCGCGATGCGATGCGCGTCGCAAAAGGAATGGCAGAGTCGAGAAGAAAAAGAAAAACCCGCAGATTGCGCGTGACAGTAAAATATGTCTCGATTACGATTCGGCCCCGCGGAACTTTTTACGCCTTTTGCAATGATATCTGTCGACGATCGGCTATCTCTAGATTGCCGAAACAAAGGGCGAGGTCTGAGAAACGCGAATGAAGAAACAGTTACTTTAATCTCGCTTCGACAAGAATCATAGCGAAAAATGGCGAGCGACGCCTTTGAGGGAATACCTTCGGAGATCTTGAGAGAAACGTACTAGCCGAGGAAGAAGTCTACTACCCGTCTCGCGAATTCCTGTTCCGTGTGAACACCTGGAAGTGTACGAGCGCGTGATGGCGTGGCGGATAACATTGTTTCGCGTTGTGTGCTAGAGTGTTTGCGCGGCGATTTGTAATGCCTTCCCGGGCGACGCCGGCTTTATGTCATCTTCATTCGCACAAGCTACGGTTGGCCAGCTAAAACGCCGCAAGGAGAGTAGGCGAGTCTGATTGTGAGTTACAGCAAAAAAAGATCCCTGTTTACAGTATTACGTGTCACAAAATCATCTCGAAATTTTAATAAGGTCAAGAATTTACTTTGAATTATTGCGAAGATCTTAAGTTCAATTAAACACAGCGCTATTTTTACGGTATAAATATCATCTTCCCAAGTTAATTATTACTGATAATCAATCTGTGGATATTATTACATTGATCCGCATTCACTACAGTGTTTCATATTAAATTTTGGAAAATAATAGACTCGTACTGTTTTATTATGATGGATAAGGCTTATTAAACTATATCGAAGTCTGGAGCAGAAAGTAACTTACTTGAGGTCACCCGAGTCATTCTCATTGAAATATCAAGTAACTAGTCGCGATTCAGAGAACCATACGTCGTCATTGCATATTGATAGTCGACGCAGACGGTCGAGTGTGCAATTTAACGACCG
The DNA here is from genome assembly GCA_003595255.1 of Solenopsis fugax. NCBI lineage: Eukaryota > Metazoa > Arthropoda > Insecta > Hymenoptera > Formicidae > Solenopsis > Solenopsis fugax. Next base: position 53,541 of record QKQZ01003738.1, on the reverse strand, counting down.
CCGGTTGAAAGGACCGACTCATTACTTCCCTGTGTTGTTTAATAGCGAGTTGATGCAATCCGCGGCATATCGCTCGCCGCATTACCGATTTATTAATCTGCATTTTTCGGGACGGCAGCCTACGCGAAGCGCGAGCATTCATCAGGCGAGAGAAGAGAGCCAGTATTATCAGATTGCCCGGTAGAAAACGCAATAGCGTCGTAATTGCTCTCGTACGTCAATGACACTGGGAGATCTCATGCCACTCCTCCTGTTCATTATATACGCGGATAATCATAAACTTTGTGTACGTGCGAGCACAATACGGCGAACACCTCTTGTGATATATATATGCAATATGTGTCTGCATGTGAGTGTCTCGTGAGATTCTGAATTGTAATACAATAAGATCGAGATGAATAATCGATAATGAAAGCGATTGCTTTAAAAATGTAATGTCTGAATTATTAGCACAAACAAATTAAATGTTGGCATACTTAAGGATGTTCTGGCTATACAGTCCGAGCTAAAAGTTAAAACTGCAACAAAATATATTCATTTTCGCTACAAAAGTTATTATAAAATAAAAATTTGTATTTTTCGAAGAAAACAACGAAAAATTGATGGTTTATAATAATTTTTGCCACAAAAATGACTATATTTTGTTGCAGTTTTAAAGACATAACTTTAAATCAGTTAGTAGATCTAAATCAATTTTTGCACAAATATTTATTAGAATTTTGTTAGTATATATAAAAATTTTGATTTAATTTTCAATGTTCCTTCTTTATCAAATTTGCAAAAAAACGCAATTTTTGTAAATTTGATGAGGAAGGGGCATTGCGAATTAAATCAAAATTTTTACATATATTAACAAAACTCTAATAAATATTTGTGCAAAAATTGATGCAGATCTACTTACTCACTTAAAAGTTATTTATAAGATTAAGAATAAATAAAAAATTAAATAACTTTGAATCTAATAAGAGAATTGTGTTCAAATTTTATATAGACACACAAACGTAATAATAGAACAATCTGTGAAATTTTTACATGCTTGGTAACGTTTTTGAGATACCACTCATACATCCTTAAGACAATATCAAGAACATTTTAGAGTATTTAATTAGAACATGATACACCGATTATAACTGATATTTTTATTAAGATATAAATTTAATTGAAATACCTAAAAGTTAATTTCAACTCGAGCTTGTTATTTAAGAGCGCAAGTTTGACTTTTTTGTTTCAAATAATATCACGGACGTTCAGTGATCCGTCGAGCGTTCAACATCGGTCGCTCTGATGAATAACGATACCTCGCGGTAGTCGTGATCCAGATCTAATTTCTCTTCCCGATGGAGAGGAGAAAAGCTTCTCTCATTACGCGCCCCGTAACGCGAAACAGAGACGTGGAGGAGCTGCGCCAACGACAATTGCAAAGGCCAGGTATAATACGTGCAAAACACCGATGCTGCGGGTCCGTCGTGCAAAATTCTGAATGCCCAAGTATCCTCTTTCCTCGAACCTCTTAGCGCTACTTAGCGGATCCTTTTACGGGACAGCGGACCCCGACAAGAAAGGAAGGCACGACGTACGGCTCGACGAAGGGTCGAAGCAAGAAGAGACGAAAAAGACAAGAAGGAGCTCGAGAAGAGGTAAGGACCAGGGGAAACGAGAAGGAAGAAGCGGGGGAGGGAAGGCGGAGGTGGAGTACCAAAATGGCGGAGTAAGCCGAGGGACAAGATAAGCCTTTGTGTCCGCACAGAGGCCCACGGGGGCCCCGGGGCAACGGATCCCGTCGTCTCGGTCTCATATTTCGCGAATCCCGCTATCATATTTTACTGCTCGCCCCCTTCTTCCTTCATCCCGCTCTTCTACCTTGCCAAGGTCTATCGAGGACCTGAAAGAGTCCCTAATTTTTTGTTATCTCGCTTTTTCGGGCCTCCCCCGATTTCCACCGCCCAGCTTTTTCAGAGCACGGCTCCTTTTCAATGTTGAAGAATCTTATTCGAATGTCTGTTCTCCAATATAAATATTATAATAAATAAGTAGTGCAATTCAAACGTTTTTCTTTTGCTGCAATTTCGTATAAAAAGTGAACTACGTTAAATAATTCTCAAACTAGGTTGAATATTCTCTTCAAAGATTGCGCGAATTGCAAGTCGACACAATTAATTAACGGCGTAAAAGAAATGAGAAGATAAAGAAGAGAAAAAGCAAAATTCCAGTGTTCGTAATCAATGGCCACTATTTTCGCATCTCGACTTTTCGTTTATGCTCCATTTGTCGCACCACGGGAGCTCGCGAGTTCGCGTTATTAGAATTACTGCCACACCTGCTAAATCAATTGCCATCAGTCGAGAGGCGATTTTTGACCGTTATGAAAACTACCTTGACCTCTTTCACACGAATATCGCATTAAAGATCGCAGAATTAAGAAGAAAGAAAATGCTTTGCCGAGTAAATTTCAGGATGCTAACGAGAATTGAATTGTTTGCGTTTTATAATTAAACTGTGAAATCTTTACCGACAATAAATTAGCTTGATTCTTACGCTTTTTCGAACATTCTATATAAATTAACTAGAAGACTTACTGTATCATTAAAAGAATATTAACTACTCCGATCGATGGAAATTACACGCGACTCTGTGAACAATGATGTTCATCTTCGACCATCATTCAACCCGTTCAATAATTTATAATCCTGCTGTAATCATCGATTTCTTTGAAAAGGGAATTCGCGCTTGTGATCATAAATAAGTGCAGACTGTAAAACTCCAAACGAGAGATATCCTCCGGCGTCGCGCGATTCCATGATCTCGGCGGTGACGTACATTCGCTGTCGATTATATCGATTATCGATCGTGCGGATCTCTCGCTGCTTTAGGCGTCCAAGCCCTTAAGGGTCCCGATGCCTCAACGGACCGAGGGCGAGGGATAGAACGCGTCGTTCTGCCGGCGTCAAACAATTAAGACTGACTTACGCGCGCCGACGTTAAAAGAGCAAACGAGTTGCCGGTCGCTGCCCTTCCGCCACGGCTCTTGTGTGTATCAGATAATGCAAGCCGCGGCGCACTGTCATCTCGGAAGAATTTACAGACGACATAGTGCGGGCCTCGGGGCCCGGGGCCCCGAGGTTCTCTGTCCTACGTGGCACAGCGGCAACCGGCCGCCTATCGCGCGCGGCGGATCGCGTCTTTTCGCGCGTCCCGCATCTCGAATCTCCCGCGATTTTCCGCGAAAATACGTCTCACAAGGAAACATTCCCAAGTGTGAATTTCTGATTTTAATGAAACTTTGTATACGTTTAGGTTACATAAATATATGAATTTAGAAAATATCAGTTGCTGCCCAAAAACGGTTTTAAGGGTTAAAAACATCCCTCCGTATGTGTAAAGCAATTTTTAGCTTTTTTTTGTTATATCTCAAAAACTATTCAAGATATCAAAAAATATTTTATACAAAAGTTTTATCATAAAATTACTTCTATTCATTCTCGTCAATCATATTTTTCAAAATTAATTATTAAAAAAGTTTTTTTCAAAAATTATTTAAAAAAAATATTATTAAGGGGAATGAATAGAGGTACTTTTACTGTAAAACTTTTGTGCAAAACATTTTTTGATATCTTGAATAGTTTTTAAGATATAACAAAAAAAGTTGAAAATTGCTTTACACAAGAGGTGTGTTTTACCTCTTAAAATCGTTTCTGGGCAGCAACTGATATTTTCTAAATTCATCTATTTATGTAACCTATATGTATACAAAGTTTCATTAAAATCAGAAATTCACACTTGAGAATGTTTCCCTGTCAGTCTTGGCTGCGGAACGCTGATACTTTGAAACAAAGACCGTCGCGTCGATGCGTCTTTATAAAATCCAAAATTTAACCGAAAGAGCATTCGTGATCCAATTTCTCTCTTTGAATTAGAAACATTTTTTTCTTTAAAGAGAAATGTTACGTGAAAAGATAGAAGTTTTTTTTCTTCTTGTTATCATTGCTAATTTTTTTATGATTTAAAATTGATTATATTCTCTTGCTTGGCTATCCTCGTTCGTTATAAGACAATGATGCGACCATTACCATGTAACTTTCCAACGGAAGAAACCACTTCGTTTTTATAAAAAAAAAACGTCTCACACGAAAACATAAAAACGCATCGTCGTCGTTTCGAACGAGAGTACCACGAAAATAAATGATCCACGGTTCGAGGGAAGCCGGCACTTCCGAAGGTAATTACAACTTTCACGACGAACCTTATATGAAACGATCAAAAAGCATGCGGGACGATGGAAATATGTGTAACATGGCGACCGATATATAAAAGTTATTTGCGCGAAGTATAAACGGCACAAGTCAAAAAGAAATTGCCATCGTGAAAGTGACCGAAGTGTGTTTTCGAACGTGACGCGTTCATGGTCACGCGAGGAAGTAAAGCAAATTACGCCGTGTCCCTTTTGGGACGTGTAAGAAGAGAACGCTGTATCGCTGCTCTCTCGCGAGAGAGAAAGAGAGAAAAGAGTGGTGCGGGACGCGACGTCAAAGGGACGCGTAATCATCCGCAACTACCGTGAGATGAATTATAGAGAGCGACGTACTTACCAGGCATGCAGACGCATCGAAATGTCCCAGGATCGTCCAGGCAGGAACCGTCGTTCTGACATGGATGCGACTCGCACTCATTCACATTCGTCTCGCATCGTGGACCCGTGAATCCTTGCGTGCAATTGCACGCGAAAGATCCGGGCGTGTTCACGCAATTTCCATCGTGCTCGCAAGGAGAGCCTGCAATAAATAAGAAAAGAAAAATGTCATCTTTCAAACGTAGTCAAAATAAAGAAGATTAAAATACAGATGGATTATTTAAAATTTATTTAATAATCTATATTAAAAATAGATTGTTTTGAATAAAACAATTTCGAGTTTCAAGTTTATAAAAAAAAAATATTTAACGCAACGCAAAAATTTTATGTAGTCATACAGCACCGAGTAATTTAACGCTTAATACAAAGAAGATCCCTGTGACACATTCCGATCCGTTCTACTCCTACATGGCGGATAATTGACGCCACGAAATTCCAAAGAGGGAGCTCCGCCGTCGTATCTCTGCGGGGTTCTTTGGTGAAAGTTTATCCGGTTTCGGTATTGGAACGTACCTAAGCGATACCATTTCGAGTGAAACTTTTTCCTGTTCTCTTGCGGTGTAAGGCTGAGAAAGGGGTAAGACGACACACCGCAAAGTACCAGGACGACTTTTCATGCCGATCGTTCTTGTTGATGATTTAAACCGTGGCAAAGAGGCGCACACGGCTCGCATGATAATTAATAACTAAATACAGCTTTACGAGCTCGGCTCTATATAGCGCATTTCTCCCGCTGGACCAACTACGAGCGTACGGACCAGCTACGCTGCGGATAGTGCTCCTTAATTGGCAAACTCGCCGGCACTTTTTAGATGCCGCCATTAGAGCGGGAGAGAGAGGAGAGGAGAGAACACTTCCTATACTCGGCTAACTCGACCATAAGAAGGAGTATGCTGGTAGAGCATTCTTGAAGCGCTGACGACGACAGTTCGTTTAAAGGAGATCGCGTTTTGCCCGCGGAAGCCCTCTTTTCTCCGAGATACATAATCCTTTCTAATTACTACGAGATTGCTACGGGCGCAATTGCCTATTTGGTGTGTCTTGCCAAATGAGAGCTTCATTAGAAACGTTCTCTCTCTTCTTCATTTTAACGCAACGGAATTACTTCATATATTCATTTTATACTTGCTACGTTATATGTTATGTAACATAACTATAAAAGTACTAGATGATGATATGATATACGTATAAGTAGAATTAAGATCTATTGTTAATAATAATTGTATCAAGTATAATTTTTAAAATAGGAACAAAATACACTGAAAGAAATGTTTGGCAAAATCAATCAAAGTTTGGTTGAAAGTGATCAAATGAATTTTATAGCGATAGTTATTAAATATATAGTTGTTTTGACCAAACAATTTGTAGCCTTAACCAAATAATTATTTTCATACAACAAATTACAAAAAGTTTTGTTAGATGTAACTAAGTTTTTGGTACCAGTAACTATAAAATTCATTTAACCACTATTCTACTAAACGATTTCTCTCACAGTGTAGGTATGAATGTTATAATAGTTATAGATAAATATGAACAGAAAACGCACATCTATCGACCAACTTTAAATTTTTCATGCATCTACTTCAGTATAAAGACGGAAAGACGTTCAAATGTTTTTTTTTATTTTTTTTTATAATTCAATTGTAGTTCAAAGCAACGCGCGCGATTAACTGCAAGTACCGTGACACATGCCAACTTTTCCCATCAGTATAGTTGCAGGTACGCACGAGTTTGTAAAGAGGCGTTTGCTTTTGCCTCGGTCGCATACCGCACTCGTGTATTTCGCCAACGGTTTTTCCGACCCCGCGGTGTAATTGTCGTCGCGTAACGGACGATGAAAGAGAGAACCGAGAGAAATGGCGCGACGGAAAGAAACGTACGTACATTTACTCGCGACAGTAAGAAACGCATTGCTGCACCGTGTTCGCGATCGGGTGACGTGACGGTCAGAAGAGATGACGAATCGCTCCCCAAGAATGCCACGTTACCATACTCGCGAGCTACAGAATTAGCGTTAAAAAGCCATCACGCGTACGTGGGTGCTCAAAAGAAGCAGCTGCGAGCCGTCAACATCTGCGAGTGTTATCTCGCTAATCGCTGTTGAAATAATGATTTAAATTTTTTACGATTCAAACGTTTCGTATTAATATAATAATTTGCTAATAAATTTGATAATTTCAAGTTTGCGTTACGAATTTCGAATAATACATATATAAAATTGGAGATATTCGACCCTGGCTGAGGTGATATTTTTCGCAATAAATTCTTTACAGTTTTTTCAGGGGGATAAGGGGTTTAACATCAAGATGCAAATTAGCATCGCTAATTATTAAATTATTTCTAATTTAATAAATTTGATATTACCTGTTCATGTTCAACTTATAGCTGTGTTATGACCGGAAAAGTAATTCGGCGCGTAGTCGGTTGAATTTGAAAAAAAGGTATATAAAAATCGCACAAGTAAAATTTATAAAAAGCACTAAGATCTTGACCGTACAAGGCGTTCTTATTTCAACATATATAAAATTTCCTACTTCAGAAAATGTTTATATTGCTTGTTGGCAATTAATACGGAATTCTTAAAATCCTCCGGTTCTGTTACGATTTTGCGCAACTTGTATGTATGTACATTTCCCAGATTCTCCAAGACAACGCAAGGCGGCATAATTGGTTCGGGCGCATACGCCCGCGAGGTGCAGTTTGCAAGTAGTGTTGCACCGCCACCAGGCAAGATTCCTCGCGTTCGGTTGCATCAAGCTCATCTGAGGAAGGCTTCTTACTCTCTTGCCGGGAGCAGAGCTCCCTTCGCTTAAGGAACTTAATCTACCAGAAAATATGCAATCTAGATAATAACAGAGCCCCGGCTCGGGCGCGAGATCATTATGGTTGTTATTAAACTTAAAATAACAATTTAGCGTTTAATTAGATTCGTTCGTGGGGACCCCGCGCCCGAAGGGGCAGGAGCGCCCCTCCTGAGGAAACTGCATGCGCTTCTGTGGCGGACGGACAACGCCGACCCCGGGGGCCCACACTCCGAGCCTTCTCGCTCCTCCTTCGACGCGACTTCCGGCAAAATCTCATTATACCTGGTACGCTGTCGTCGCGCGTCAACCACGTCGCCGAATCCATGCTCTCGTGATTTGCGCTTTTTGCACTGCAAACTGCAGCTTCGGTAACGCCGAGACCATTTTAATTTTCTTTGCTTCGTATTTTTTAATAATACACTGCGCATAACGTGACTATTAAGTCGTCGATGTGTAATATAAGAGATAGATTGTATAAGAGATTCAGAGACTCACAGATTTTTATGTACACATATGGTTGTAAATACCGAATATCAAAGTTCTCCGCAATTACGGATTCTTCACCAAAATTTGATTGAAAATGCCTACACAGAAAAAATGACTATCAAATTAACAATTCATTGTTTCATGTATAAGCAAGAATATAAAATCTTCTTGGAAGAATTTGATAATCTTGATCGGACATAATTTGCTTACATGAAGAAACAAAATTTCTTTATGTTAGCAAATTATGTATGTTTGAGATTATAAATACTTCCAAGCAGATTTTATATTCTTGCTTATATATGAAACAACGAATTGTTGATTTGATACTCATTTTTTTCTGTGTATTTTACAATTTTTTTTTAATATAAAAGAAGAAAGCGCAAGATAAAAAAAATTTTGGAGAAGACAATTAAAATTGTTATGCTTGCTATGATGATCACCGTTAAAAATTTTAATTAGCAATTTATTTTCGAGAAAGTACAAACAGGACTTTTGACATGGTTCACGTATATCACTAGCCAAACGAGATTTCTTTAGGTAGTATTGACCAAATTTCGATGTAACAATGGGCCTTTGTTTAGCTAACAGGTAGCAACGCACGGCTATAGTTCCTGGGCAGGAGCCGCTTAATGTCGGCACAAAAAAGCAAGGAGGAAAAAACGAAAATAAAAAACAACCGTGGAGGAAGGTTTCGTTACGCATTACCATATTTACATTTGCACATAGTCATTATGCTACTATTATTACATCTATATTATGCTAAACAAAAGAGATAATTGATTCCCAGTTACCCATTGTTCGAAAGAGAAAAGACGTGATAAGTAACTTTTAAATAAAAAAATATACAATATAAAAAGAAATCCAGCGAGAATTATTGCATTCGTGTGTTTGCCAAGCCGAATTTTTTCTCGAGCTGTTTTTGAGAGGAATTTTTGTCAAAAATTTTCTGACGTCCTGACCGGAGTTGCCTTCGCACGAAAACTGCAAAGAGTAGATAAAGGGTACGAGCCAGGAGATCGGATTCCCCTGGAATTATGATATTATTTTCGACCACTACTTCAATTTCAGAGCAAACGCGCGGAGAGCATTCTTCTACAGCCTCACCATGAGTCACAAATATTCGGGTGCCGTTTAAGTTATTATTCTAAGTACGACCGGGGGCAGACGATAAGTGAACGTACCCCGGCCTGAAAAAAAAGAACTATGTAGATTGCGATCGCGCGAGAACAGCGCAGCCACTGGGCGGAACGATCATCGAAATATTCACCTTGACGCCGAGCAGCCGATAATTACGCCCGGTGGCCATTAATAAACTAATCCTCGGGGATTTCTTACCGGCCATCCGGAGCAAAGAGCCCTGTCGTTTTATCAGCGTTCAGAATCTTCAAGTGCCCAGGGCAATCGTCAGAGGAAGAGACGGATGAGATGGGGTGTGGAGGGGTGGAGAAGAGACAGGCCGTAGATCGCTACAGGGTTTAATGACTTGTGGTATCAAACGGCCGGGAGGAGAAAAAAGGGGGATAAATGAGATGAGATGGGCCCGTAGTCCGGGCTAATCACCGACAATATTAATGCGCGGTGTACAAAGAATGCGGCGAAAACCACATTTGAGTTTGGCGAATTGCTGACGCTTCTCGATCACGAGTGCTTGAAAAAATAATGGTGCGTCAAGTGTTAATTGAATCATCTGTTTTAGAATGTGCGCATATAGAATCTATTTATACATATAAGCATTATTGAAGAATGAATTCCTATGGATAATGATTGCATTTATACGAATTTCATTTATACACTGAGAGAAATGTTTGGTAAAATCAACTAAAGTTTGGTTGAGTAGCGATCAAATAAATTTTATAGTTATAATTACTAAATATATAGTTGTTTTGATCAAACAATTTGTAGCCTTAACCAAATAATTATTTTCATACAATAAATTACAAAAAGTTTTGTTAAATGTAACTAAGTTTTTGGTACCAGTAATTACAAAATTCATTTGATCACTATTCAACCAAACTTTGGTTGATCTTACCAAACGATTTCTCTCAGTGTATGCAGAGATGTTATATGCAGTAAAAAAAAACGAATTTTCAGAGGACGAATACTTTCAGAGTTACGATTTTTTAACGAATCAAGAACGGAAGCAATAAATCGATAATAACGACGACACTGCTTAATCGCAAAGTTGCCGAGCGAAAACTCGCGTGCATGAAAGAACCGGGCATCATGGTCAAGGGTAGTTCGCCCTTCATCATCACGCATGGCACGGACGTGACAGAGAGTCATGTGCATGGCCGTACGATAATTTACCGATAATTTCTCAAATCGCGTCCTTCGCATAGAAGTGAGTAATCGTACGCCCCCGAAGCCAAAGGCAGTCGAAGACCTGAGAGAGAGAGAGAGAGAGAAAGCTGCGCAAGAGAAGTGTACCTCCTCGGGGAAAGAGGAGCGTCTTTGAATAATGTCTTCCTAATTACGATGCCTCGTGCAAAACGTGAAACGCGACGTCGTCCAGCGTCGGACGGACGAAGGGAACGCGGACGATCGCAGAAAAAACGCGGATCCTCTAATTCATCGCCCGGTTCGTAGACATACAAAAAACGCCTAACGGTCGAAACGAAACACCTGGGTATATTTCAAGCGTAGTCCGGCCGAACGCTATCAGCCACGAGAATAATTCATAGCGGATGATAAACAACACTGGTGCACGCGATACAACGTATTTTTTACGTCTATTTTTATAAATTACACACTATGTCACGAATATGTATACAGGGTGTCCGGAAAAGCCGGGGCCAAACTTGTGCAATTTATTAATGACATAAAAAAAATTATATAAACTTATAAAAATGCTTTATTGAAAAGACATAAACATTCTAAGATTTTAATTAATTGTTACAATAATTATAATAAATGTTCGAGGAATATTCGATAGTTATTAATTCGACGAATAGAAGCCTGCATTTTTGCAGAAAGAATTTTCGAACATTTGTTATAATTATAACAATTGTGATAAAAATCTTTGAACATTTATAATTTTTCAAGCACTTTTAAACATAAATTTATATAAGTTTATAATTTTTTTTCATTTCTTCTTGATCTTATTAACACGTTGTACAAGTTTGGCCTCAATTTTTCCGAATGCCTTGTGTATAATTTTGAAAAAAAATTAATAACATTGGCATATATTTAGAAAAATAAATGTATACATACATATATTAAGAAAGCATAGATGTTATAAAAAATGAAATATATATTAAATAATATGTTGAAATGTAAGTTAGAGTTTTAGATAAATTACAGTGCTATTTTGATCGCGCTGTTTCCGCGCGATAATTATCACGGGACGACGATTATCATCTGCGTACAAGACGAGGCACGCTTTCGAAGTGTATGGCAATCAACGTGAGGCGAACCGAGTCAATTGTTAACGCTCACCACCGAAATCCAATTAATTCCATGACGGTTGATTAACGAACAGCTACTAATGCGAGGAAGAAATCCACTGCACCGCGTGCAACGCGAGCACTCGTTGCGAGCTGGTGCGGCGAGTGCGTCGACGCGAAGAAAGCCCGCGGACACAAAAGACGTGCTTTCGATTATTAATGAAGTGTCTTTGTCCGTAGCGAAACGTATTAACCGCCGTACTCCGTTACGGGCGGTGCTGCGTATTTATTATGGTGTCGAGAACGAAGATGATTTCTACTCAAAGTCGTTTTCAGATGCTCCTTCGTGTCCTCCGTCTACCTTTTAAACGAGCTCGCATTCCCCCTCGTCAGCCCATCTACGATCGTGGCTTTCACGATAATTTCCGTAATACATTCGTTTAACTGCAATTATTCATGCGATATCCCGCGAATGTAAGCTCTGCGTTTTGCTTCTCGCATTCTTATTCGCGAATATCTCGTAAGTAAAGAACTGACTTTGTCAAGCAAATATCTTTAAAGGAAAATGTTGTGTTTTAATATTACTCGCATTCTCGCCAAATGGAGTATCATTTTTTTCGTTCTCTCAGACTTTGTCAGTGAACTTGAACTTCTTGTAGTATGAACCGAATCAAATTTTTACCGATAGTATTATATCGATAAGACTCGTGCAAGAGTGCATCAAGGAAATCAACGAGGTGTGTGGCTCCATGCCACGTTCGAATTTTGACCGAACTATTAATTAATTTGCTACTACTGCCTGTCCACTAATTAATTATAAACCTATTACCTATGTATGCATACCTACACTGAGAGAAATCGTTTGGTAGAATAAATCAAATGAATTTTATAATTACTGGTACCAAAAACTTAGTTACATTTAACAAAACTTTTTGTAATTTGTTATATAAAAATAATTAATTGGTTAAGGCTACAAATCGTTTGGTCAAAACAACTATATATTTAGTAACTATCACTATAAAATTCATTTGATCACACTGAGAGAAAAAATTGTAGTGGTGACAACTATAAGGGGACAACCATACAAATTTTGTTAATATAATTATAATATATAGTTAAGTGAACTATATTATAGTTATTGGAACTAAATTAATGGTTAAGAGAACTAATAAAAAATAGTTGTAGTATACTATATAATATACTATTTACAACTATTGTTTATTATTTCTCTTAACCATTAATTTAGTTCCAATAACTATAATATAGTTCACTTAACTATATATTATAATTATATTAACAAAATTTGTATGGTTGTCCCCTTATAATTGCCACTACTACAATTTTTTCTCTCAGTGCACTATTCAACCAAAGTTTGGTTAATTTTACCAAACATTTCTCTCAGTGTACGTTGCCAAATAGTTGCTCAATTTTCACGATATACGTTGAAGCTTTATAGACTTGAACATTTTTGTTACATTTATAATAAAAATTTGATATCGATAATTATTCTTCTAATGATGAAATATTGCGTACATATATGGCATGCATTCGACAAATATAAAGTTTACTCAAGATGGCTGCTGCAAAGAAAGCTCGATAAATTCTTGCATGACCATTAATTATTTCCGCAGAATTATTAATAATCGTTGTCGTCTTGGCAGCGGGACTCCCTCGCGATACATCACACGGGACCTACCAATCATAGGTCGCATATCACAGTTCTACGGTGCCAAGGAAAGAGGAACGACTCCGAATGGCAAGTTTGCCCGGAGCTAAAGATCGAGAAAAGGAGAGAAAATTAGGTACATCGCGGTGTGCTATTAAGGATCACCGTTTCCCTGCGGACGTTTTCACGCGTGACGCTTCATGTGTAATCGAATCGATATGTCACCTCGAGCAACAGGTAATTGATAAATTGGCATCTGTCGGCCGAGACCTAGATTTAAAATCGGCGATTTAAAATTGTCGTTGTTCTCGTATTTTCAACATGATTACTATATTTTACAAAGAATTCATTCCTATTATATATTTTTACAAATTTTTGAATTTTAAAGGCATAATAGTTTTGTATAAGTATATATTTGTATAAATTCTTATAAAAAAAATAACTTCTTATTAGTTACATCGATTTCATTGAAATTGATTCAAATTTTTGAGTTGTTATGCATATGGAATATAAAAGAGTAATTAAATCTGCATATATACTTTCCAATCATAATGAAATTAAATAAATAATTATATAATTAAATTATAAAATTAAAAAGAAGGTACACATTTTATGACAATTATTCACAGAATTTCGATGACTTGAAATACTTAAAAACTGACTTTCAACTTTCAATAGAGGTTCATTTTTATCATTATACCGCACTGCCATAAACGACCCACAACATGTGCCGATTAAAGCTTCCCGACCGGCGATAGATCGATCACAGAGCTTGATGACGAGAATGTCGACGGGACGGCGCGATGAGAACGAGGATGCGGCACAATAAATAACACGCGGATCCAGTGCCGAATTAATCGATCGTAATCGATCGATTCGCCGTACGCCAATCTGCCCCGTGTGGGTTTTCAATTTGCACGGACCGTGGGGGCCTCCGTACACTCGGCTCGCGTACATTAATCCAGCGATTACTATACTCGAATCTCGCCGCGAGCGGAACTTGCCGTTATCTCATTTGAAAAATCTTTCGCGCGATATCGATACCGACGCATCTCATTTCTTTCACCTTTAACTTCCGACTAACAACGTATCTATTTACCGTACCGAAACGCTACGAGACTGTGAATAAAGACATTATTAAATGTGTAATTTCTTCAGTAATTTATGCTTGCAAAAATTTAATTAAATTATATATATGGACACTACATTTAAATATTATTTAACGATTTAGGAAACATTTTTTTCTATGTCATAATACTTATTTCCACGCTTATAGAAAATTTTGCTAGTTTTCTGTAGTACATTTTAATTGTGTAAAAATATTTTAAATTTGATTGAACATTTCTTTTTCATATTTTCGTATTTTATTATTGGATGCTTACGTGAGTTTTATATCATCAATTCAGTATTAGATAAGGTATACACATCTAAGCGTGCCACAGTGATCTCAGAGCGACAGAACGTAATGACCTCTCCCAATGAAATTCGCTTCCTGTCGGTTCGTTTGTGAGTTGATCAGTGACGGACAAAAGTCGAAACACATGGTCGTCGCTTACCATGATTACGAGAATTAGCGGGACAACATAAAATTCGGCTCGTTTTTAGTTTAGGACTATTAACGACGCTAACGAAGGATGCCAATAGACCAACTCTTATCTCCCCTTTTTCTTTCGAAAAAAAGAGAAAAAGAGTTGCTCGCGTGTCCTCCATTGACTGACAATTATCATACTGCCCACGCTAATATACTGATGTTACACAGATCGTACGAGATAGACAGACACACAAATGTACGAACATACGTGATGAGAAGGAAAGATTACGAAACTCGATGACCTTTTCGGGAGGCAAGATCATCGGTCAATCTTGTCAATGACTCATTGAGATTTTCTTATGAGACCTTTCCCTTTTTTACGCTCGATTTCCAAAACAACACTTTTTAGGTATGATTATTTTATACACAACTATTATTTACATGTTGTTGAAGATGTATAGAATAAACGTACAAAATTTGAAATTGACGTTACATATAATAGTTTTTATCAAAAAAAGTTCGTGAAAATTGTTTTGTTTTCACATATAAAAAAGGGAAAGTTTCTTAATCGCAATCATTCTGTGCAAATTTTATTTCAGCGAGAATTTTCACCGTTTTCGACGATTGTATTTTTGTCGAACTGGATACATGACGCACGCAAGGATAAAACGCGATTTGCCGCTTCGATGATTCGCGAATTTTCTTCAACCGTCATTTGAACGTCGCGAGAGCAATTTATTACTTTCCAAGAGACTTTAATGTGAACTGGTCTCGCCGCGCGATAACATCTATCTGATACTATCCTCACGACGTGAGTTGGGCCGATCGTGCGCAAACGCGCCGTTGACCAGCATTTCTGCGTTCTTGAATCGAGCTCGTCATTAATAACTATGCCGACCACCGAGACGCTCATTACTTTCGATTTAAACGGAGATTACTTTCGAAACGCGGATTAATAGTTGGCCGAAACGGATAAATCGAATGCGAGTCGATTTAGAAGCAATTTCCGAAAGTAACTGCATTAATCGGTCGATACAATCCAGCAATCTCGATTGACTGATTCATTTCTGCCGAATTTGTCCCAGCACAATCGGCAATTATGCAATTTAAATAATTCAAAACTTCGTCCGCTTTTCACGAAGGTATCATTCGACAATTTGCAATTTTGTTCAAATTAAGATTTACTTATATACATTTAACGAGAAAAGTTAAAATGTATAAGTAGAGTGTCGAATCGTAAAAATATATAAAAGTTGTAATTACAAGAAGTGTTGAAAAAATTCAAACCTTGTGTGCACTCGTCAATGTCCTCAGAGCAGTCCAATCCTTTGTATCCGGTAGCGCAGGAGCAGGTGAAGGACCCGTTGATAGGGCTAGTGTCACAGATCGCACCCTCGTGACATGGATTCGATGTGCAGGCATCATCAAGATGACAAAGCAGCCCTGCGAAAATAACGTTCCTCCTTAGAAACCTATTCATTTTATCCATTATATTTTTCATTACATAAAAGTTTTCAATTCAAAATCTATGATTCTATGCGGCATTTTTAATAAAAGTAAAAATATCTCATTTCCGCCTTGCTGACAAATATTTCTAATTGCAGTTTTCTAAAATGGATCACGATAAATGGATCATAAAAAATACACGCAATAGATTTTGCAAAGTATTACA
The DNA here is from genome assembly GCA_003595255.1 of Solenopsis fugax. NCBI lineage: Eukaryota > Metazoa > Arthropoda > Insecta > Hymenoptera > Formicidae > Solenopsis > Solenopsis fugax. The sequence goes on along the minus strand of QKQZ01003738.1, from coordinate 37,372 downwards.
AATTTTCTTGCAACTCTTCTCTTATTCGTCGACATAAAAATAAAATCTATAAAACGCATGCAATTTCCGATTCTTTCCGACCAATTGCAAATTATACAGTCGTACAAATTATCATAAAACTAATTGAGGAAATTACCAGCATCGTATGCTAAGAAGGACAATATAAAATTGAGAAAGCTGATCGCGAGATATAATTTTCCTTGGGAAACGGATCGCGTGTGCGTCGGGACAAACTTTTCTTTATACCAGGTCCCTCCAATAACGGTACCGAAGTCCCCAGGATATTCATATACGAACCAGAATAAGTGCATGCAGATGTAAGAACACACCCGCGACTAACTGTAAGTATATCTCTACTGAACTGAAAGTACGCCTAAAGGCAACGAAAGAGGCAGCCATTACGTGTTTGCGTATTGCGTTGTGCATCGCGTGTTCGTTAACTATTGTAAGCACTCTCTTTCTGAAGTAGAAACTTAGAAAATGCAGAATGTAACATGGTTCTTTTTTTTTTTTTAAGAGAATGTACGAATCGAATGTGTTATCGTGTCGGCATATCTAGACACTCGATAGAATTATCCATTTACTTTGCAAAATGCAATTTCTTGTACGAAAATACCCCTCATTTATATAGTTAACGGACTGTACGCGTCGCGATGAGATTGCAGTCGCTCGGTATAAACGCTCAGCTTCCAGGAATGGCGACGGTGTCTGGCCGCGAGAGAGGAATATACCTGTATTTGGCGATCGCGTCGCGCGAATCGATCTGAAAAGCGTCTTCCACTTCGACTACTCCCGCGGCAGGGCGGCGGGACAGGGCGAGTAAGGACAGAAACTCGTTTCCAGTCGCCAAGGTCGACACACGGCGAGAAGCCGGGGCCCCGGGAGTCTTCGGAATCTCGAGATTCCGAGGGACCCGTTCTACGCTCTCTCTACGTAGTATCATACCGGCGCATCATACCGGCCGCATATGTGCGGCTGCACCTGCCGATGCATCGCCGCGTTGCAGTGCGAGTCTTGTTCTCGGCCATACTCGGTATCGAGTTAATCACCCTGCTCCTCTTCCGCGAATCCGCGACCTCGCCAAACTAAACCGGAGAGAGACTCGGTTTTCCTCTCTTGAACGGCGAGTTTATGACTTCCGTGATATTTTTCAGACGATATTACGAGCTCACGGCAGTTGATAAGATTCGTCAATTTGAATCTGATACAGCGACCATCAATCGTTACAATAAAATGCCGTAACTACGATGTAAAAAGTAACTTGGATACAAGAATGCTCGAAAAAGATTTTTGAAGATGAGAAAATTGATACTACAATAAATGTTCTATAGATGCCTATGTTTTAACAATTATTAAATTTAATAAAAATTTTGAAAACGTTTTGCGAAAGTACCGTACGACTTCATAATATAGGATAGCAAAACGCGTAAGTCTAAAAAAAATATATTTTTTTAGAATGTATCTAAAAAATAAACTATAGGAAATATTATCTTGACAATTTAGAATTCTGCCTCTCTGCCTCTCGTGCCTTTCTCGATCAATGTTCTACACTGAAAGAAATCGTTTGATAAGATGAACCAAAGTTTGGTTGAACAGTGATCAAATGAATTTTGTAGTTATTGATACCCCAAAAACTTAATTACATTTAACAAAACTTTTTTATAATTTGTTTTTTGAAAATTATTATTTGGTTATATATAAGGCTACAAATTGTTTGATCAAAACAACTACATATTTAGTAATTATAACTATAAAATTCATTTGATCACTATTCAACCAAACTTTGGTTAATTTTACCAAACATTTCTCTCAGTGGACGGAGAATAATCCGGAGAATATCACGACTTACCAGTCTTTCCGTATGTGCACTGGCAATAGAAGCTGCCGACGCGATCGATGCAAGTTGCGCCGTTGAAGCAAGCTGCGCCTGCACAATCATCGATGTTGACGCTGCAGTCGGGCCCGGTCCAGCCATTCACGCATATACACGAGTAACTGCCATGCGAATTCGTGCAAGTCGCCCCGTTGTGGCACAAGGACGGCCGTACCGAGCACTCGTCCACGTCCAGTTCACATTGCGTGCCCGTGAAGGCCGGTGGACACAAACAAGAATACTCGTTCACTCGGTCCATGCAGGTGGCACCATTTTGACAGAGATTGCCCGGGCAATCATCAATATTCTCCTCGCAATGATCGCCTCGGAATCCTGAAAAATAAAAAAAAAACGCAATACGTTATTTTATCGTCGAAGTAAAATTGCAGCTTGCATATTGATACTAAATCTTAGAATGAGACTTTCAGGTAAATAATATATGTACAAAATTCAAAATAAATTTTAACGAGCAAGATGTAAAATAATTACGTGAAAATTAATAAAAATAAAAAGGTACTAAGTAACTTGTTAATATTAATAAGCAAATGTTTCAGATTATTATTTAAATAAACTAACGACAACCGGATCGCTCTGGCGGAACTCACAGTCGCCGTAACTATGCTTTTTATTACTCCATTGCATTCGCGACGCTCGAATGCATTTGCATAACTACGATCGGCAGCGCTATTAATAATCGCAGCTGCGAATCGCGACGATATTTTCTAATCGGCGTTTAACGGGAGGACCGGACGACGACGGCGAAAAGAAAGGCACGACGCCGCGGCGATTGCGATCGTTCTCGGTACAGCGCATCGGCATGATGTTCGTGGCATGGTTATAAAGGGGAACTCATTACCGCAACACGTCCGCCGGCGTGAAAAATTGAGACGCGCCGCCGATGTCGGGCGTCGGTTTTGCCACTTCTATGAATTTATGCTTCGATCGCGCGGTCGAGGCCAAACCGAGTAAGAACAGATCGCGGGCAGGCACGCCGAAAGGATAAAGCGATAAGCTCCGATAACCGTGAAATTGGCACTCAGATGCGCCGGGACGGATTTCTTCCGAGCAAATCGCGCGAAGAAACAGTAAGCAAATAGAAGCGGAAACGCCTGAGACCGCGTCATTATATAGGCAAACTTTTACGGGGGGGGGNNNNGGGGGGGGGGGGACACAACGCGCAGTTCCGTTAACTCTTTGCGGCATGATAGGACTTCCGGAGTCCCACCTTTTTCCGCTGTTTTTAATTATTTTCAATACTTGACAATTTTCTTGACTTTATGTACAGATTTCTTTTGTAGAGTCTCTAGTACATGAACAGGTGTAAAAAAAATAGATAACCATAAATTGTTATTTGTATAACAATTTTGCTGTAAATAAACAATCAAGATTCATGCTTTTTATTGAGAAAATGCATTTTCTACTGAATTATTATCAATATTGAAACGTCAATTTAGGCACTTATTTAGGACATCCTAAAATATTTTTCAGAATTTTTTCAGATTTTTCAGAAAAAAACATTTGGAAATCATGCATGACTTTTTGCTTTCTTGTTGATCGTATGTGCTATTTTACCCGCTACAACGATCGTTGGATGAAAATTGGATATTTCTGTTTTAAAATAGATCATTTTCAACGTCAGCTGATTGTACGGTAGCCCTTGAACTTCCACAAGGAGAAGAAAAAGATCGACAGACATCGGTGGTGGATCGATCAAACCGACCTTGCATGACGCTCGATTATCCGCACATCACGGAACTTTATTCATCCGTCGCTTTCTACTCTTATTCTGCCGGACAAAACAAACATTTGGACACGCGATGGCTAACGGATTCGCGACGGTTCGTCGTGACCTGAGAAACTTTTTATTACATGTATATTATATTGCATAAACTCTTGCGTTTAATAAATATTTGTAAATATCGCTATTGTACATGCTTGTGATTATACATGTGTAGTACACTAGACTGGAATAACTATGATGATAATCAAACATAGATGATAGTTACTAAGCTTCGATGAAATAATTTCAATTAAATATTCAGTTAATATAATCAAATATATTTAATATTTGATATCCGTTTAGTAACTAATTGATTACTATTAACATAATTACTAAATATTACAAAATACTTGATTAAATTAATCAAACATTGAAATTATTTCATCAAGGTTTGATTGCAATATTATTACCAAACTCTTTCTTCAGTGTATAATAAACAAATAAAAAAATATATAAAGTAATTATAATATAATTCTAAAAATAATTCTCCCTATAATAAATAATTCTCTCTAAAATAATCTTAAAATAATTCTAAATTTTTACTCAATTTTCAAAGTTTCCATTTTTTAGTACAGCAAATTAGATTTAACTTTTAATTAAGTTATCTGATTCGACTATCAAAGATAAATGTTCGCATAGCTAAAGTCATGTATCTTCCTTAAGATGCTATTTGATCTTTACACTGCCGCGAAAGTTCCGATAATGAGATTGTGAAGAAGCAAACAAGCGCGGCGCGGCGCGGCACACCAGCAGATAAGACACTGCCGTAATTAAGTGGCGATAGGGAAGGACGATCAATAATTCCGAGTGGTCCTTACACACGCAATCGACATAAAGGGAAACGAGATCGCGAACAGAAAACGGAGTGATAGAGCTGGACTAATAGAACCGCCCGGCAATTACCACGGCGACAACATGTTGCGTGAAGTGTCGATATTATTGCGAGATATCGATGGTTTGCGTGTCGTTTTATTTATCCCAGAACAACTCGCTGAGAAAAATATGTTATATAATGCTGTCAATTAGTGGCAAAAACACATATTGGCATAGTGAGCGCTTATTACTAATACCAATAATTCGTTTATTACTGTTTATTAACTGTGACACAATCTAATGTTTAGTCGCATTGATATGCTCATGCAATACTTCCGCGATATAAGCAGCTTATCTTCTTACACTTAAAAATATAACGAATAATTACATAATATTACAATTGTAAACATTGCATCAAATTTTTAATTTTAATTGTATTCATGAGTGTAGCAGTTATATGTTAGAAAAATAATATCGAATATTTTAAGAAATTATAATTTTTGTCATGCATTGCCAACTATTTTGAATAATTATAATTAATACTGTCATCGATACTGCATCATCGCAATGAAATCGTGCGTTTTCTATAGCCTAGGCAAGATTCAGATAATCCATTGCGGAAAGATAAGCGCGTATAAGATTAAAACGAGATATTCCTTATATATGGGACGATTAGACGCGGAACAAAAACACCGTAAGAAAATCCGGATATGTGCAGCTCGATCAATATAAAAAAAAAACACAATTTTGCCTTTTTCTCTCTTTCCCTCTACGCGTTCTTCTTCTCGATACTCGCCCTTATCTACAGGTATCAGCTGTTGCCCGGTGATACATACCTGGTCATGGACCATAGTTAACATCTAATGGCGCGCATAATTTATGCCTCATAGAGCATCCGACTACGCTTCCCGCGGCTATGTAGCAGCGACGACGACATGACTTAGGGCCAGAGTGATGGTAAAAACGCGGGCCAGCACGTACCCGTGGGGCCTATCACGTTATTATACTAGAACCCCGCGAAGGATGCCCGTGGCATTAATATTAAAGCGACGCGAAAGTAAATCGATTCAACAGGAAGCGCTGATTCGCAGTGATTCATCGAAATTATTTCAAGACTGTGCCTTCGTAGACTTCAAAAATCGATCTTTTCTCATCCTGATGATTGATATATCAGTAAATTCACGGTTACTATTTCATAATGACCCCTATTTATGTCAGTGGATAATAATCATTAAGTATCTTTTGAATACAAACGATGTGGATGAGAAATAAAATTGACGAAAACAATTACGATGACCTAATGTGATTTTTCATTTTGCAAATAATTTTAAGCGACGACGACGAGAAACATGTAGGAATTTTCAGGCGGTATCGATTTCTGGCAAGGTGCGCACAGATGGTCGCACTCGGAAGGTTTCGAGCTGGAATTTCGATCGAGATTCCGTCAAGAAACTTAACAAGGGCTTCTTTTCTTCTCGAGTTACCGTATTAAAAAAGACACGTCGTTAGAGGTTTACATCCTTTTATGATAGGAACACAAAAACCCAAATCTTTTTTCAATGCAATAAAAATTAATACGATCGGTAATTCGTGCAGAAAGGAAATACGCTCGCAAGAAAAAGAGAGAGAAATTGTATAATAATATAAGTAATTTAATGTAATAAAATAAATCATAAAGCACCTGATAAATCTTTATACGGGTAGAAAAAAAAAAACTGTATGTGTAACAGTAGTTGCGAGATAATACGAAAATCTTTTCCTGCGTGTAATGCATCGTAAACTTTTCTCATGATAACGCAATTACAATATCTTGTTCGCTCCAGGTCTTTTTCCTCGGGAGACTCCGTTACAAGAACAAAATTGCGGTGGCTCAGCGTTCGCGATGGCATTTGCACATTCCCTTCCTCGTGACTGGATTTCCCCCGGAGGTGCTCGTGCTCCCTCCCACCCTCGCTCTCTCTCTCTCTCTCTCTCTCTTTCTTTTCCCTATTCTCTTTCTGTCTCCGTTTCTCTCTCTCCGCATCTTCGTTTTCTTCTCGCGCATCTTCCCTTACATCCACGCGATATTGACTCCCAGGTTTTTGAGTGAGGGGGCATAATTAAACGGCGGACATCAAACGGCGGCATTCAACGGAATCTCATATTCCGTACCAAGTCGATCGATTCACCGATCGGTCGCGCTCTTACGTTGCTCTCGACAGAAAAGGCGCGCGAGCGGGAACGCGAGGACGACGCTCCGAAAAACTCTCAAGCTACTCGGGCATTCGAGGACCTCCGAGACCAAACGATTAGGGTAGACAGTCGTCGGGGAAGAGCAACGCGGAGTGGCGGCGCGGGACTCATCCGGCACGACGAATCGATTCCCGTTAATATCGATACCAGCGGCGCGAACAAAAGCGACGCACCTCCTTTTAACTAAGAATCGACCACGCGCGTATTTACACGTTTATTCGTTCCGCATTCGTACTCGCGTCTTTTTTACAATTTTATTTTCTCGCCTCATAACGATACTGCTCAAGATAGTCTCGAAACATCGGCAAGAAGTCGATCGGCGCCCCCTGCAGCCCTCCGTTTTTCGTCTACCTCGTAAACAAGTTCCCTCCCTTTTAACAGACAAGCGGAGCGAGTAAAATTTATTCCTCCCTAATATAATACCGTTGGTTCTGTATTTTGTTATAACAGATTTGGAAACATATTGTATTTGTGACAATGTATTTATATGTTATGTATTTATATATCCTGTACTATAAATATATATATATTCAAATATACTTAGACATGTTATAATACTAATAAATATTAATTATTAGAATTTAACAAGCAAGATATATCTATTTATATGTCTATTTATAAAAGAAAGTTGACAACATTAAATTCTAAAAAATTACAATATTTTAGATTTTAGAATTAATTATTAAAAAAGTGCATAATATTATTAGAATAACATTTTTATCTCTTTTAAAAAGAGAAGACAAAAATATGGTGATTATGTAGTATACTAATTATAAAATTGTTCACATTTTTTGCGTTATTCTTTACGATTTATCCCTCGTATCATTCTCAGCGCTTCTCACGTAGACGCAGTATATTTCGTGAGGGTACCGAGGAAGGGTGCCCGATGGCCGGCCTAATGACGCGAGAGCTGATTTCCATAAGGTGCGACCCTCCTCTTCCTGGAAATCCGCCAACCCCCCGAAGGTAAGTCCTATCATGCACCGTAGTCAACATAATGCAGAGGATCCAGCAGCGTAAGTAACTAGAGGGAAGAGAGGCGGATACATCGCGAATGTTCGCGTGGAGGTGAAAAAAGGGCCACGCGAAGATCTGTTGCTTGCGAGGGAAAGAAAGAGGCGCGTGGGTGCGTCGGATAAGGACGGAAAGCCTTCGCTGCTTATAAATCAACCTGGATGAACCCCCATAATTGCAATTGTCCGTTGAGCCTCACCCCAGATCGGAGTGGTCGTTGTACGCATGTATGTGCGTGCGTGCGTATGGGTGTGCGTGTCGAGCGGAACCTATCCGACGAGGATACGTGTATCCGTTACTTCGGTACTGATACAAGGCTATAGTGAGATTCAACGCTTAAAACTCTTTATCGAGTGTTTATCCTCACTATGATCATAATATTAATGTTATAGGACTAATTATAAGATGTGAATCTCTCTCTTTAGTCCTTAGCTCTTGTCAGAGCGTGACCCCTCAAACGTACTTGTGTGGTGTGCATTTTTTAGAATTTACACAGATAATGGAACCTACAGTTTAAACGCCAGATCTAAAAGAGAGCATATTTTTATTTAATAATTAATAAGCACATTCGTTATTTTAACATATAAATTTCATGGAAATATCTGAAGAATCGGGAAATCAGATCATCGGTCTCTCCAAAGCACAAGGTATCCTTCGATGGAATGTTAGATTACTTTTATTCTTTGATCCTATAGTTTGTTGCCGAAGGACACACGCTGCGTGGCTTCAGGTTGAACCGGAATTTCGAGAATTTGGGCAGAGTCGCAGCAATTAGCCGCGTCGAGGCAACCCAAATGATTTCATTCACCTTAAAATATCCACATGTGGCGAAGAGAGAGGCGGGAGGGGCATGACATAGACTCCAGAGAATTCTTGTGAAAGAGAAACAAGAAATCGAGGCAATCTCTCTGCTTGTTTGTCAGGTGGATGTATTCTGAAAACTAGTTACGAATTTTTCGCTGTTTGCCAAACTTCGTCCCCTCGCGGAGGACAAAGAACGGTAGTTTCACGTTTCCGTGGAACCGAGTCGTTCTTTACATCGCGCAAGACTGACGATTCTGACGTGCTACATAAGGCTTCCCTCCCATCGCAAGGATATCCCTTTATTTCCGCTCAGCGCTATAAGCGCTCTTCCGTCGTGTCGCTCATCATGATGCGTTATATCCGCCGGATCGTATTTCCAACTTGTATTCAAGTGTGTTTACCACATAGGAAGCTTGATGCTGTTTCATTTAAACCAAACATAATATGCTTAACGTCCGATTCTTGATTATCTGGTTAACTTGTGATAAAAACTAACCTGATGTTTTACCAAATAGGCTTCATCTATTATATGGTGCCATAGGTAAAGCTCTTTGTGGCCCGGTTTTTCATTATCTGGTTAACTTGTGGTTATAAGTTTCACCCAATGAGCTTCACCCATGATGACGATGCAATTGATGAAGCTCATTGGATAAAACATCAGATTAAGTCTAATAAGTTAACCAGATAATGAAAAATTAGTCTAAGTGTCGATATCAATTATTAAATATCGATAGACGAAAGAGATAGAAAAAGGTCACAAATGTTAAATTTTATGCCGTATGGCGGGCATTCCGCGACGGTATGGAGGCAGCGAAAGGACGTCCGTGTCGAATGTCCTTTCCTATATAAAACGTCCTATACGCTTCCACCTCGTTCCCCTCGTGCTCAAGCTAACGTACCGTCCCTCTCTCTCGCACCATGGTCACTGCTGACGGTCTCTTTCTTCCTCCATCGCAATCCCTTCTCTTCTGCTTCCAACTCCCCTCTATCGCTCTTCCTTCAACATATCGGCCGTATCGCCATGGTACTACCTTCCTCCCTTCAATTGGGACCTTCCGTCTCGCTCTGGCCCTCCCTTCCTCTGGTCCACAAGGCGCACTACGATACGATGCAGTGCCTCTCAGTCGAGTCGAGGTGTGGCAACATCGCGAGAGCGGGTGTGCTTCCCGCGCGTTGAGCCCACGTGGTGGTGACTGTGGGAAAATTCTCATGCCGCCGACTACGCCGCTCGCCGTCGCCGCCGATGACGACGATGACGATGGTGCTCAACCGGCGGCGACCGGCGCGGGAACGAGCTCACGCGACTTCCTGCTTTCACGCTCCAAGGAGTCTCAGGAGACTTTGTGAAAAAATGTATCATTAGGACGTCGTCAGAAAATCCTTTGGCGACCAACGCGGAGATGCGCTTGCCTCGCGCTTTTATCGTTTCTTTGCATATTTCTTTGTATAATAGAAAATCGTCCTCATCCTCGAGATGTTTGCGATTCATAAATTATAATGAAAAAAAAAGACATCGAACAAACGGAAGTCTAGATAATTAACCCTCCGTTGATACACTGGGTTTCGTACATCCGGACTGTTTGCAAAAATGTTTGCATTCATAAAGAATTCCTTCTTTTCTGAATATTTCAAATATATTCAACTCAATTTTCACACCTATTCATTCTTTTGATCTTCTAGCGTATTGATTAAAAAAAATTGTTCAAATTCTATGCATTACATACGGAGATATACGCAATTGAACATGGGGTGACGTACACCCATGTATGGCAAAACATCCAATAGTGTGTCAGCTGAGGAAAAGAGCAATTGCAAATATTTTAATTGCAATAAAAGATGAATTTATTTTAATAAATTGTAAGAAATGTTGATGTCTTGTTGACATGAATTAAATTGCATAGTATAATACTTAGAAGCAGTATGATCAATTGAGATGCACTGAAAACACATTGGACCTCACGAAGTGAAGAGGAAGGTTAACTGCGAGGCCCGTGCCTCCCCCACCAAAAAGCATAGCCGGAATTGGATGGCCACGAGCACGCCACGAGAGGGGGCCGTAGAAAAATCACTTGTCCACTGCCATAAACGCGACCGCGGCGGAAAAACATTACAATCACTTTGATAGTCAATTTAGATGCAACCCGGTGCACTTGATAACATTCTCGGGGACATGATCACTCGATCACCCATCAAATTTTAAAAGCTTCCGCCACATTAAAAATCGCATATACTTATAACAAAATCTAATAAATTTACATAATCTATTGGAATCTATATTTTTATTTGTTTTTTATCCCTTCGCGAAAAGTTAAAGAATGTAAAATATTTGAAAATTGTAAACTAAAAAATACATAAAACAATGAAACAAGATTGTGTCTTGATAGTTGCAACGAAATTTATTCGCGTGTGCACTTGCTTCTGCTAAAATTAATTAAATTTAGAAAGTGCTTATGGAAATTAATGCATATTACATGTGTAAGGCGTTGCTTACAGCAATTATTAGCAGTCGGGCAATAATTTTCCCGTGGTAATGCTGACGAGGATAGCCATCGATCACCATTCGGTCTAGTGACTGTGGCTGAGAGAGAATGTGAGTCTGCTACGTTTCATACCTTGTAAGGAGTAATTATCGCGATACGGTTAGTCCTCGTTAGCGGATCTAATGAGTCGACACAAAGCGTCTTACATTTCTGTCGGAATCAATCAGTTAAAATTTCACAATAACAGAAAATGTTCAATATTTTTATGGATGAAAGATTAATGTCATGCACACAAACAAAATCAAAATCAAAATGATCATTTTTAATGGAAATAAAAGGAAACAATGTAGCTTGTTTGAAAACTGTTTTAGTCTTTAAATGATAAAATAACAAAATAACAATATCCACTCAATTCTTGGCTATGCTTTTTTCGAAATTAATCTGATTTTTCTAAACTTTTGGAATTAGATATCTAGATATGAATATATTAACGTGAAACCTCCCTAGAGTTAAAAAGGCACGTTGCTTCGAGAATCGAGCAAGCAATGATTATTATTATTTACGTTTAGAACGTCTAGTCATTCTGTTCTACAGTTACGTTCATCCGCAAACCGACGCGAGTTTCGATTCTGAAGGTGAGTATCGAATGCGCGTGTTTGAATGAAAAATACACGAGATCCTAAGCTCGCACTGACCGACACTGCGGCGAACGCCGTGAAACAACCGACGATTTCCGTCGTAATATGTAGTAGAAGTTTAAATCGCTCGCCGATACCATGCAGTTTCTTCGTTCGATGGACGATCGTATCTGTACCCCATCGCGCGCATACGTGAACGCCGCATAATGTGCCGACCGAATGGAAAGGAGGGCCGGATGGACGTCGGCATATGGGATTGGGAGTGGTCGAGGGTACTTTGGTGAAGTTGTGAGAGAGAGAGAGAGAGAGAGAGAGAGAGAGAGAGGAGAGGGGACAATGAACGAGAGAGATCAATTGAAGAGAAAAAAAAATGAGATGCACGGTCGATTCAAGCGGAAAGCAAAGAGGCAATTCAAATCAGGATGTACGAGTTAGAATTGTATATGCATCGAGATAATGTAGTGTATACTAAAGTCTGTAAAATATATATACATGCAAATATAATGCAATAGTGTTAACACATATCAAAACTAACAAGAGTACAATCCACATAAGAGAGTTATATAACATTTTATAATATTATAATATTAATTATAAAAGTAGAGAAAGAAAGAGAAAATTTAAGAGAAATTTTATCACACGGTGCAGTTGATTATTGATATTGGCAGTTGACATGAAACCGTTTCTGATGCTTCGAAAGAACGATCAAACATGATGATAAAAGAAAGGGGAAAGAAAGAATGTAACATCTGCTTATCTGTTTAACCTTCTATAACACCATGTGACTTGGAAGTTACATATCTAAATATTATTATTCATATAACGGTCCAACGCGGTTGCTCTTACATCTTTCCTCCGCGAGACCCGATTTTTTTATTCAATTCCGCTAGAGATTGGGGCCTATCTTTTTTTACTCGCGAGAATGCACGCCTTTTCTCTCTCCATATCCGTTTTTCTGGTGCCGTAAGAGGTGCACGTATACGCGAGGGGAACCACCGATAAGCGTAATTTGAATGGGTAATGGCCTCACCCTAGAGGTGGGTCCCCCGGTTAATGATGGACCCGGGAGAGATCCGGCCGACGAGATGCTGCGCACCCCCTCCTTCCCCCACTGGCTCCTACGATGCACTCTCGCTTCGACCCGATCGCGATTGAGAGACGTTTTCGGCGCGACCACGAAATGTCGATAATACGGAACGTGTTTCCTCTGGAGAGATTTTTTTTTCTCTTAGCAGTTATTGAATAAGCTGTTCTTTAAAGTAGTAGAGCCACAACACAAATTGTATTCGTAAGAAATGATCAAAATTGTTTTCGAAAACTGTTCTCATTTTAATGCTATCACTTATCGTTTTCTTTTTCGTCTTCTATTCTCGAAAAGAGAGAACAGAAAAAAAGCTAAAAAATAAAATATACAATTTTTTACTAGTTCTACACGAAAGAAAATTTAATTATATTTTTCATCATTTCTAATAGATGATACATACTTGTGAGTTTAATGCAATACATAGAAATAATTAAAAATAAATAATTATCGCAAAAAATAAAAAATAAACAAGATTTTAATATAAATGTAAAGCATAACATTTTGATACAAGTCCAACGAATTTATGATAGTAAAATACAAGAGAGCGAAATATCGCTGATAAAATTTTCGGTGGACATGTGAGATCGAATCGGTTGAAAGAATTTCAGATACCGGTCTCATAGCGAGATTAATTCACGTCGTATAAAATACAGTCAGAAGCCTTCCAAAAATCTATGAATAATGCATGCTGGAAACTTTTTCGCGCGAGTAATGCCTAGTTCGAAGATACCTGAAACGAAAATTGTCGTCATCGTCGTAGTTGTCGTTGTAGTCTACCATTCGTAGTCATATCACTGAATCACTTTCGAGACTGTCTTGTGAGAGACTAGGTAAATATATGCGAATACGACACAGTATCATAACAAGGCGGAGATGTGAATGGGAACGATGTGAAATTCTCCAGACGCGCTTGCTCTACCTAAAGCGGAGCGTCTGTCGGTAAACAAACTTGAGGGACGTTACGAGTACGAGTTACGTTAGAGACTCTCCAGACGAACTTGTAACCCCTTCTCTCGCGGCTCACGAGTCTCAAGATTAAATAAACACATTTGCGCGATTGTGTTGCGATCACGTAGGTCCCGAAGCGAAGATATGCATAGTGGTAAAATTTTAAACGGAATTGCTGTGTTACTTTATTTGTATTGACGTGAAAAAATAATAAATATCTGTATGATGGTAATACGTATATAAATGTAGAAAAAAATTTTAATTTACCACCAATTAAAATTGTCTATAATTTACTGTGTATTGTTAATGAGAATGATTATATGTTAAATGTAATGCACACACATGTTAATTTACGACTTATCTCACTATTTTTTAAATATGATTTATATATTTTTAAAAAATATGAACAAAGGATATAGAATTTTTGGTAGTTTTTATACGGTGAGCAACAAACTTCATATAGTTTGAAGGGACACAAAAAACATCTCTTATACACAGAATTGTATATAGAAGAAATAGAATTGTGACATGTAACAGATATGTACAAAACAATCAGCGAGTCGTCTCACGTTACCTAGATTCTCATTTATAAGATTTCCTCTCTTCAAGGAGAAAACTGCTCTCTCTTCGTTATTACGTGAAGAGAGAAACGAAACAGAAAATCACGCACGTGCAATCGTGCAATCAGACTGGTAGAAACGAATCGTCCGCGTAAAATGCGCGAGAATCAACACTGTCGAGAGCAACAGGTGTGCAGTGATCAACAGGTGGTTCAAACGTCGTCGCAAAATAATATATTAAAGCGGGAACGATGATATACGATAGATCGATCAATAGATGTGACAGAGTAGAAAACGGGGACATGAATGAGAGAGAGAACGGTAGAGAGAGAGAGAGAGAGATATCTACAGCACATAATATAAAATTAGCAGATCGAAGAGGAAATCTAGAATATATTTATATTAATAAAAGAAAATAATGATTTTTATATGAATTATATTACAGAAACAAATTAGCCATTATAATATGTAACTGATCATCAGATATATTAATAAAATTATTTATTACTGAAATATAGATAAACTGAAATTGTGATTTAATAAAATTATTAATCGAGTTAACAGCGAGAAATTACAAGTTGTTTCCAAAATTTAAGTTTCGTGTATTGTATATGTTTTTGGAGAATTTATCATTTGATGTTAAATTAGAAGAATTTGCGTGTTCATAAAAAACGCGTATCTAAAATACCATAAGAATTAGGAAAACTTGCGAAGGACTCGGGATACAAATGTTAAGAGAGAACTACAAGCAAGGAACACTGCATAGATCGTTGGCCGACACTTGGACGCAACAGGTATAAGACAATCAACAGGTTGTTTTCACATGCCAATCGTCCCGTTGCTAGTAGTCCTCAGTCTCTGGCACAGAACATAGACAATATCTCTGAAGAGAAACGGGAGTTAGAGAAAGGCGAGAGAGACGCGGCCTAAAGAAAAGCATCAGATATGCAAAAGGTGAAAGATGGAGAAGGAAACTCGATGATAGGCAGATATATCTAACCCTCGCTAGCTTCTCTCTTGTGAACGATGTATGTGTGTGCGAGTGTGCCGTACATACATGTACCGATGATAGCATGTATGAGTGACCGCACACGCCTGGGTATACATACCACGTGCACGAATAGGCGTGCTTGTGGACCGGCGCTCGAACAATGGGACCATCACGCGGCTACCATTCTTCAGGGACAATCAGTGGGAGGGGAAACCTCTTTTTTTTTCTCGGCGCCCGACCGTGCGGAGCCCCATGCTTAAAAAGGACAATCGTCCCCTTATTTACGATTTGGGCAGCCTAGTCCGGTCGGTCTCCTTCCACTTTCTTCCCTTCGCCATCATGCTTCTCTCTGTCTTTCGTTCTACCAACGTCTCTTCCTTCTTTCTCGCTCCTTCAGGTGGCCACCTTACTCGAATACGAGAGGGTCATCGAAAATTTTCGGTCCCTATAAGCGATCCTATTCCATTAGCCACAGGCTATTCGGCTACAAAGCATGCCCATCGAATTTTTCACAACGGATTTTCCGACCGACGCATAAATTTCGAGACTCATAATATGCACCATCACGTGCTCGTCTCGAGCTTTACAGCACGCCGGGGGCCCCCGAAATTGATTACAAGGAGGACGATCTTCGCCACGGGTTCGAGCAAGCGTGCAGCTTGTAGATATGTTCTCTACTCCAATAGATTAATCGATATGATTAAAGAGCTGCAGTTCGTATAAATTTAAATGGCCCATTTAAATGTTATGCCGCTAACTGGTTATTAGCGAATTCTATAATCCGTGCTTTTTTCTACAAAATTGTATGCCATGATATAATTATGTCTTTAATTATTTCAGAATTCAGAAATCAAGACATAGTGTAGTAGAGTTGAGATGATTTCATCAGTTTTTATGTTTATGTTTTCGAATTTTACACTTTTTCTTTTAAAGGCCTGGCAAATTGTTAGCTGCTCGAACCTAGCACGTTCTCGGCAGATAAAGATCTGATTTACGCAAGATCGTTTCATTGATCGTAAACAGCGGTTCTCGCCGAATGCGAATCAGATCGTCGCTTATTGTTTGTCGGAACGGACAGATATTACGTTTGCGAAAGAGGCACATCGATCGCGATCGAGGGAACGCAAATCAGCCGGAGGAGGGCCTGCGGGGGGGCAAGATCGTTCCCCGTTAAATTATGGTTCGTTCGATACGGCCGAAACAGCCGTAAAGCAAACGAGATACGACTCGAGGGCTGATCAAGTGAATTATTAGGGAAGATTTCAATTTTCATGTCTTGTATTATCATGGTTGTCTCGCCTTCGACACTCTCGCCACTTCAAAAAATTACTTCGTAAAATTTGTCGAATAAATACTACATTGATGCAACGTAAAAATATTTCGTCAAGTTTATAGCCGATGAAATAATTTTAGCTGCTTTAAATCAAGCATTAATTAAAAATTTAACGTTTTAACGTATGCGCGCTGATACTGACTAATATGTATGCGCATGTGACACTTTATTACAGAATATAATTTATAAAGTATCTTCTTTATATTTTTTATATTTCTTTTAACGTTTCTCTAATTATTATAAATAATTAACATACAAATTTGATGCAGACCTTTTTATGGCCAAAATATAGAGATGAATAGAAATAAAATTTTAAAATCTTTCTGTCTTCGAAAAGTGCGACGTGAATCAAGCGATCATAGTTCCAGCGTGCATAAGATAAAGTAGGTGGAGAAGAATGTGAGACACGGAAAGAAGAGAAGGGTGAAGAGAGGTGTACGAGGAAAATACGAAGAAAAGAGTGTGACGAGGGTGGAGATGATAGAAGAAAGATGAGGAGAGTGCAGTATCACGGTTGCTTTATCTTGCTGCGCTGAGGAGGCTGCGAGAAGAAGTTGAAGAGCACTCCGCTTACACGAACGCGAGTGGAAGGTATTGTGTGAGGAATAGAGCCACCTTCATACACGCACCGTCGTCCTCTCTCTGTTCTTCTCCTCCCTCACTTCTTCTTCCTCGTTTAACCACCACCTTTGCTCCGGGAGAAGAGGTTTATGAGGAACACGGGAGAAAAAAGGATAGAAGGGACTCGTCGAGAGAGTGCAGGATGGGAGAGAGAAGACAGGGTGTAAAGGGGGAGAAGGGAGAGAAGCTCGCTGAGTAAGGGGGCGTGGGTGCGCCCTTCGTGATTTACATATGCGTATTCTATACTTTATTTACTGCGTCGATCATTCTCCACTTTATCTCCTCGCGTGTGGGTTGCGCCGAAGAAAGAGCATGGCGAAGAAGATGCGGACGAAGAAGCTGAGGAAAGAGAGAAAGAGAAAAGAGAGGAGAGAGAGAGACGGAGATAGAGAGAAGGAGGGAGAGAGGAACAGATGGTGCGTTTCTTCATCTATTAGCCCGAAGCTGCCGTCAGTATCGTAAATATTGAATATATAAGTAGATAACTCTTAACTTCTTAATTATCGGAGGATAACTCGCACGTTCGAGCATAGCGAGAGAAAAAAAAGACTGCACCAATTTCATTAAAGCATGAATAACACGAACTTATAAAAATGCAGAGCGTTCAAATGTTTTTATCGTTCTGTAACAACACAGAATATTTCTTAAATACGTTCTACAAATGGCGACTTGAATTCGTACATTAATGTTTTTCGTACTCCCTACAGATACAAATATCAAATGTTTTGTTAGATATTGTTCAAACGTTGTTTAAGTAATATTAGGATTTAATTTACTAGATGAAAACATAAATTTCGATGAAATCAATGTCAAGAGAGTGATCAAAAAAATAAGGACACATTTAAGATTCTTTAAGTCCACATGGTGACTTTTCGTCCACGGAGCAACATACTTAAAAGGAGAGGCACGTAGAGGGCGGATAAAAAATGACGGCGAGATAATTGACATACGTCAAGCTTTTTTTTTATTTTTAAAGAGCCGACGCGAGTTCCCTCTCCCTCCACGTGTCTCTCGCTCGCGGTAACCTCGGCATGCCGCGGTTAATTGTCGTAACTGCCTTCGGCCGAGTAGCGAGGCGTTTCGTAGCAAGCAAAAGACAAAGAACGCCGAAAATGACGAGAGGCCTTCTTCAAGGCGCGCACACACGCGGTTTCGTACGCCCGATGACAGCCTGACGAAGTACTTCTCTCCGATCTCCGACAAACGTCGGCCGAGGGACTACGCCGAAATCGCTCGTGCGTCCTTAATTGAAAGTGTGATTGGCAAGGGTGATTATTAAATGCGCGCAAAAAAGGTCACGTACGGAGACGCGCCAAGAGGACCAAATTTAATCTCGCGTCAAGATCAATTTCTGCGATGAGAGATTGTAATTGAAAGATGATCTTAGGATTGTCATAAATAAATATTTGTCATTCAAATTTTTTCTTACGTCGTCGTATTAGATTTCTCTCGCCGATTATTATAATTAACTTTAATACGTAAAATTTTGGATACGAAAAAACATATAGTATCAATGCATCTAGTCAAGTTGTTTTGTAATTATTTTCATGCACTTGTAATAGCACGCCGGCTTCAGTACTTTGACTGTCGAGCTCATGGGGATAATTATCGACGTATCACGGTAATGTATGCTAAAGATTCTCGATTTTTGTTTGGCGATCGCGTACACATATTATAAATCACATCGGGACGGTGACAGCGATTTTATCGACGTTTCCATCTTTTACCGCGTTCGCCGCGATCGAAAACGACAAAAAGCGATGAACCGACGAGATGAACAAAGACGAGATAAGAGGGATAAGAATGGGAAGAGACAGAGAATGGGGAAGAGAACGGTCGATAGACGAGCGAACTCTCCTCTCTTCCGAGACGGCCGAGTAAATCATGGGAAGAGTATTCGTGAGAGTCTCGCGGGATGGAAAGAAGGTGAAAAGAGGACGAAGAGAGGAGAGCCATGAAGTTCTCGTGGTTGATCGGTGGTGAAGGGAAGAGAGCACGAGAGAGAGAAAGAGAGAGAGAGAGAGACAGAACTTGGGAGGAAGAGAGGAGAGGCGGAGAGGGAAAGGCGAGAGGGATGTGAGCCGAGAAGAAACGTAGGGTTTCGGTTCGACATATCAGCCCGAGGTGGTCACGAGTCCCGGAGTCTCGAGGTGGAGGGCTCACTAGTGGGTGGGACCCTCCACTTCGTGCCTCTCTACCAGACTCTTTCTCTTCTCCGATGCGCGAATCTTCTCCCGTCCCCTTCGTCCCGTTCGTTCTCTCGCTTACTCGTTTCCTAGCTTCATGTCTAACGACAGCTTCGCCTAAAGCAAAATCGGTTAAAGTTATCGGAGTTGCTTGATTTCACATCTCTCTCGCTATTGCGCAGCACGAAAGTGACAGTCATTGTCCTGTTGCGGAAGGAAAGCAACCAAGGGAAAGAAGTGAAGATAAAACGGGAAAAGACGCAAGAGAGAAAACGAACAAAAAAAAACCAGACAATGAGAGAGAGAGAGAGAAAATTAGGATGCGGTATAACATTAATTTTATAATGGTGTGATTCGTCTGATTTCTTTTCGCGAAATATATTTTATCGTCGTCATTGAACACTCGTTCAATCTTAAATCAAAGTCCTTTTTCGGAATAGGCTGTTCTTGCTCTCTCTTTGATTCCTGTCGATTCATTGCTTGACATATTTCATTAACATTGTGTTCTTTCAGCGTGCTTATTTATCTAGTCCTACTTATCTATCGAGGCTTGATCTAAATGAGCTTTTGGTATCTTTCACAGAAATAATAAGACAAGAAACACTTGTGTCTTGTGCCATATTTAAAAAAGAGCAAATAGAAAAGATATTTTTTAATTATTATATATAGTAACATCTATAAATATTCACTGATCTTTTTTCTCACCTACGGGTTAGATAAATATCTTTCGAAATGAGATGACATCTGTGGTATTCGCTGGAATACCGAATTTCGAAGATACGAAAAAGCACGTAGCCGTATCTAAATAAGGATCGCCGTTTATGCATGGCTATTGATTCCGATCTGTTTCTTGCTGATTTGCATATTACTGTTGGCCCCGTTGCATGGCGAACAAGAAACGGGGCACACAGCAAGAGATGCTGAGCACGGCGGTCAGCAATTACGTGAAATTCGAGATCGCGGATAAGTGCGACGAGCGGTAAACTGGCAAGAGACAAAAATTAAATAACATTCTCTAAAAAGCTCGTATAATCGCACAATTAATAAGCACAATCATTGAATAAATCAAATGTACCACTTATTTATCGCGTCGCATTGGAATTTAATGAATGAAATTTCATGCTTTTGCATATACATTTTAAATTAAAAGACAATAATTATGTAAAAAGAAAACATCATCTGTATAATGTTTCAAAAATTGAAAGACACTTCCTTCAAATTTCTACGTGTTTTTTTTTTATTTTAGAAAAATGTCTTTTAAACATTTATCGAACATTTGTGTAGTTTAAATAACTAATTAAGTAGACATGTATGTTGTTACCGCGTAAAGAGAGCAATAAATCTAAACTCCCCGAGTAATCCGTGCTCGTTCTTAGATCGGTCGCACGCACATGCACGCACAGTTGCACGAACGCACTACACGCGAAGGTCACGAATGTAGGAGGGAAGGTTGAGAGAGGGCAAGAAGAAGAGGAACATGTAGAAGTTCTCCTCCAACGCGTGGCGCGTCTTTGCTCTTGTTGGCCTGTCTCACTCTCTTTCTCCAGACGGCGGCGATGGCGGCAACAAAACCGCCGTGACTCGCACAACTCGCTCGGGGACCGAACAAAAACCACTTTGTTCTAAGGTAAACCCACCTTAGGTATATAGGCCCTGTCGAGGCCACGAGGATGCTCCTCGACGGAGGAGAGGTCGGAGCCGAAGGCAGCACCTTCCTCCACGAAGTGATGAAAAAGCGAAACGAATCGACCGGAAATTGTCTTTGACGATCCTTTTTCTCCCGTCCGGCACTTTCCTCCTTTCCCTCTCTTTAACTTTATTCACATTTAATGTATCGTATCAAATCCTTGGAATTATCTCTTTCTCTAATGTGAATCTCGACTAATTTAGATTTTTAACTATTCAATTATTCCATGTATCATCTACTTTTAAATAATTAATTAATCAATTTAAAAGAAAAATGCTTAACATATCAAAGAAATTTTATAGATAATTTCATTATTGTTGAGAATTGCTTGAAAATAATAGATTGGACACGTTAAGATTGGAAAGTCCAGTTGAGATAGTTAAATTAGTATTGTATTTCAATTTACTAGTCATTCAGAATCTGATTATTTGCTATTTTCGACTCGAGATGAGATTAATGTGTTTCGGTCGAATCGAGCATAATCGCAGGCATTATGCACAACTCGATGGCGATTATTTACGAAGGTAAGACCGCGCGCTGGAGATGCGCGCTACACAGGGGGGGATCGATGTAGAATCAATGGCTCCTTTGACAGAGACGAACTGCGTGACGCCCTATCGAACGCGAAGACACCCACTGCTCTATTCTCCTTGCTTTCTCGCTGCTGCGTCACGGGACCTATCTCTGTCAGTGCCACAAGCCATTATCGATTCGCGATGCATAAATGTGCGTTTGATTCTCCGCGAACGGCGTGAACTCTGTCCACTTCTTTCTTTAGATGTAAGTTAAATGACCTTTTTTAAGCAATCTTATTTTTGATATTAAATATTTTAGAACATTTCTAAGAAATAATTGAAACAAATGATATTGTGATTTAGGATAGTTCCGGTATATACGCCGCACCGATCTAAAACTTAATTTATCAATATAAATTGAATGTTGGTAAAGTTAGATTGCCTATTTACGGTCATAGCTGGATCTTATTGCCTTTATATTTACTTGTGTGATTTTATATACATTTTTTTCTAATTCCCCGAATGTGCGCCGAATTGGTTTTCCGGTCGTAACACAGCCGTAAGGTGAATCCGAATAAGTAATGTCACAATGAATAAATTGATAAACTTAAAAATCAATTTAATAATGATGCCGACTCGCATCAGATGGTAAACCCATTCCACACAGAAAAAACCCCTGAAAAAACCGTAAAGAATTTATTGCGAAAAATATCACCTCAGCCAGGGCTCGAACCTGGAAGGCAATCTAACTTTACCAACATTCAATTTATATTTATATATTAACGGTCTAAACTTCTCTCTAAATTTTAATTTATCAAGTTTTATTATTTATTATATTTAAGAAAAATGAATTATACCAATAAAAACTTCATACTCTGTCTACTACTATAAAAAAATTAGAAATACGAAACATCAATTTTCTTATATTTGAAAAAAAAAACTTTAAAAACCCTTGCATTTCTGTTGTACGTCAAAAGTATAACTGATTGCAAGTTATTTCCATTCCTATTCTTTTTTTACTTTTGCGGCGTAAATCCCGGAGTTATCCTGTGTATTACGTAACAATGATTCTGATTGATATTGTCGAAAAATTTCTTCGCATTATTATTATAAATATATTATGCAAGAATTATGTATATTTTTTCAATACTAAAAATTCACATAATTTTCCTTAATGCTATGCCATCGACGTTGCGCATAAAACCTACAAGCAGTATGTTAAATGCACGATTGTCCCGAGGATGAGGGGGGTTAAGTGCCGATCACGGTATCGAAGACACATCGATGCTCTGCTACGCGATCGGGCAATGTTTTCCGGTCGGATTTGAATTTCAATAGCGGCCTGAACACACATACACGGAACGCGGTCGCGACGACGACGTCGTCGTCGGTGCGAGTTCCAGTTTAGGCAGACGATTTACCGCTCGCTAAGGGAGGAGCCGCCGTTCGAGGACGCTCGTGTATCCGATAACCTAATAGCCGAGCTGGATTGTGTCGCCGGTCGTCTCCGCCATCGAGAGGCGCAGGGATTACGAGGCCGCATAAATTTGCATAGAACCGCCGCGCCCTTTTGTGCGCGCGTGCTCAAGCGCTTTCTCGACCGACGTCCTCTTTGCGAGGGAGCACGAGAAGACTCTCGTGTTTCTCGTTTTCGCAACGCGGGCAACATCCCGCGATTGCAGGAACGGAAGAGTCGCACCCTTAATAAGGAGCGCGAAGGTCTTCTCGGAGCGGCAGTAGGCGTGGATTCGTTTCACGGCTACGAAATCGAAGGGCGGTCTATGCAAAATTCCCGTTCCGTCGAGTCCGCCGTTTTCAATTTGCAGTCCATTATACGCTGACGCGACCGGTCCATGTCGGATATTGTCGCGAAAATCAAAGTCATCTCGGCTCTTTAACACGAATGATTTATGACCTACGTGGTTAGAAGAAAAAAGAGGAATCTTTAACAATCTTTGGCTTGCGTTCTTTTGCATTTTTAGCGAAGAGAGAGAAATGCAATTCTTTTGAACAAACATAAAATTGCATAAATTATATAAATGTAACAGCAGTTATACTAAAGTTGTACACTGAAAAAAAGACTGATTATAACTACCAAATGTATAGTGAAATAGTATCAATTAAATATTTGGTCAATGTAACCAAAAATAATTTTTACTTTTCTAAATATTTAGTAACTTATACCAGATTTAATAATACTTACTAAACATTTAGAAAAATAAAATTATTTTTAGTTATATTGACCAAATATTTAATTGATACTATTTCACTATACATTTGGTAGTTATAACCAGACTTTTTTTCAGTGTACACTGAGAAAAATGTTTTGTAAAATCAACCAAAGTTTGATTGATCAAATGAATTTTATAGTGATAGTTACTAAATATACAGTTGTTTGACCAAACAATTTGTAGTCTTAACCAAATAATTATTTTCATACAACAAATTACAAAAAGTTTTTGGTTTTTTTTGTTAAATGTAACAAAGTTTTTGGTACCAGTAACTATAAAATTCATTTAATCACTATACTACCAAACGATTTCTCTTAGTGTACACTGAAAAAAAAGTCTGGTTATAACTATCAAATGTATAGTGAAATAGTATCAATTAAATATTTTGTCAATATAACCAAAAATAATTTTATTTTACTAAATGTTTAGTAAGTATTATCAAATCTGGTATAAGTTACTAAATATTTAGTAAAATAAAATTATTTTTGGTTACATTGACCAAATATTTAATTGATAATATTTCACTATACATTCGGTAGTTATAACCAGTCTTTTTTTTCAGTGTATGTATCTAAAATACGCTTGAACGATCACCGGTGACTTTATGTTGAGACTCGTAAATGCAAAGTTGAATTCTCAAAGGAATTCGCACAAAGGATCGAGTAATATACACGGGCAGAAGTCCACGAAAACGCCTTGTCGTGCTTTGTCACGCGCGATTTGAAGAACGACGTCGTAAAAGGGCAGGCATTGCGTGTCACCGGCGTTTTATTGGCCCCGCGGTGCGGTCAGGAGACGTTTAAGGAAGCGCGTCGGGGTTCCTTCTCTCGAGGAGCGCTGATCGATTAATGACGGAGCTTTAACGGAAAAGGGGGTACCTTTAAAGATGCACCACGACGCGCGAGGAGTGGTTCCACCCACAAAGGGGCCCTAATGGCGCCGCCCGCGGGCATTTACCGGTGACTTACGCGTTCGCGGATGATAAATAAATCTACGTGGCGCATTATATACGCCGCGGTTCCTGCTGTCGGCCTGCTAGTGATTAATGTCGCTTGCGTCACGCGTGTGCGCAAATGCGTACGTGCATACGTGCATGCGTGCATGTGCATCGTGTGCGTGTATTGCGCGTGCAGATTGCGCGTCTACATGAAAATCTCATGGTTCAGGAAGCATATCTCTTCCACCAGAATCAACGTCGATATCAATAAGTCAACTAGCTCGGTTTGTTCTCATTCCCAAAAATTTTGAGGGCACGCGATACCATACACTGTTAAAAATCGACAGCAGAATTTAATGTAATGTAACGGAAGCAAATTTCAAGCAAGTATATTAAAAAATATTTAATGTTGTTAAAAGTGCACTAAATTTTATGCACATACTTTTCAGTTATAGATTTAATGCACTTTAAATTTAATGTTTAACTTAAAAATACATTGAATTTCATGACATTTTTAACAGTGTAGATTTGCGAAAATTATCTGTGCTCATACTTGTGACAATACAGATGCAATACATATACAAGAAATTATTAATCTATGTTGATGTTAATATTAATAGTTAAGGTTTATAATATTCGCGTGCACGTTAAAATATTATTAAATAATATTAATAATAAATAGGGTAAAGTTACATATTATGAGATACCTTTTTTTAAAGGCTTGTAATTTATTTAATTTATACCATTAACTCCTATTTTTATGTCCAAATTATAGTAAATATATTTAAGTGTTATCGCCAAAAGTTAGCAATCGATAATAGTTGTACTTTGTTGTATATGAAATTTTTCAAAATTGCCGATTTTGCTAATTCAAAAAAGGGCTCCTAATATGAGATACAAAGGTTTTTTTATATGAAATGAACCTTATCGACTTGGACCTTACTAGGTTCAAATTAGGCTCCAGATTCAAAATCTAGTTGACCAATCAAATAGCTCTTTCGATACTCAACGATTTTTGTACGTAACATTTTTCTCCAAAATCTATTCTCTTCGAGGTATTTTAAAGTCTCAATGCTAATGCTGAAGGTCATAACTTTCAAGCCTCATAATTCGAAAGTCATCAATGAAAAACTTTATTATAGCATTTTGGAAAGTTCTCGAAATTNATAATTCGAAAGTCCTCAATGACAAACTTTACTATAGCATTTTGGAAAGTTCTCGAAATTAGAATATGCAATAATAAATGGGGATTTTTGAGTGTCTCATATTATGAGTTCCACGCTTTGCAGTTTCACAATCATCAAATCTAATATTTATAATTAAGCAAATCATCACATCCCGTATGTTTCTCGTTATTAATACGACTTTACTCTATCACTGTATGCAGAATTTATCATCAAATATTTGTTTATTTTATAATAAACAAGGTTTAAAGACTCATCTCAATAAATCTTGACAACATCCAATTTCAAAAAATTTTTTTTTCAACGACTGCACACATGATCTAATGATGAATTTTCTACTAAATAGATTTCACCCAAAGAGTAATAAGTTTATGATGGTACCAATGCGTTGGTCACATGCGTTTATTAATGTAGCAGAAACCTCGCTACCTCATATTAGGAACCTATCCCATAATAG
Organism: Solenopsis fugax; assembly: GCA_003595255.1. Taxonomy (NCBI): domain Eukaryota; kingdom Metazoa; phylum Arthropoda; class Insecta; order Hymenoptera; family Formicidae; genus Solenopsis; species Solenopsis fugax. The sequence goes on along the minus strand of QKQZ01003738.1, from coordinate 11,004 downwards.
GCGACTTTACCCTATAGTGCTGAAAGTAATGTCTCAAGAGAGAGAATTGTGTACAGATGTCTATCTTCTCTTTTTTTCTCTCTTAACATTATCAGTGCATATAAATGCATCCGTACACAACTCTGTCTCTTGAGACATTACCTTCAGCGCTCGTGTGGTCTGAGAGCTAAATGAGACGAGTCTCGCGTGCATCTTCGAAAATGAACGCTGTAGGATAACTTCAGTAGCGATGGTAAACAATAAAGGCACAGATCTTTCCGTAATGTTCAGTGAACTGCCATCGGCGAGATGGAGTAAAGGACAAACATGACGGTACCTTTTTCCTATTCAACCTCTCTCGGTTACCGGTTTTTCTTGCTTTGCAGCTCGCTCTCTCTCGAAAAAGAACTCTCTCAAGGTAGTCGGATCGTGCCGTCATCGTCAATATTTACGGATCCATGCCGGATGGTACGTGATACGGATACACGAGCAAAGGAACGGGCGAATGAAATGCAAGATTCGCGCGAAACGGCTATCGATTGCTTACCGTTAGACGCAATCCGAAAGTTACATCAATTCGACGTAACGTTACGGCAGCCAATGCGTATTACGGCTACTATCTGCGGTACAAACTCTGTACATTTTCATACGATTTATTGACATCGAAGATGGGACTCTATACGCGGAATCTAAATTGTTTTGTCTATTGCCGACGTGATATTTGTGCAAGAATCTCTTTCACTTAAATTGTAATCTATGTAAATAAATTGTTTCTTATTTTTAAGCATTAACTAAGGCCCATATTTATAATCGTTACCTGAATCTCATATAAAAGATTGCGTTAGCGAAGATATTTAGAATGTTTTTATACAATCTTAGACACAGATTTATAATAGACATTTTTGTTACAGAAATCGACTGAGAATGTGCTCAGCAGTTCACGAAAAGATTATAATTACTTCCGTAAAACTTAATAAGCTGGACTAAGGTTGACAAAAACTTCGAAGCAATCATCGCATAAACGTATTTATAAATCCGTTTCTAGCACGAGCTAATAACCCTATACTGTATAATTGTGAGGCATGATGCAGTTTCGTATCTTCTAATATCAGTAACGATCGTGTTTCGAGGGATAATGCAATGACACACGGAGAGGCACGTGCCGTTACCTGCTCGCTTGAGTCTTGCCGCGCAAATGACAACACGGCGCGTGGCGACCTTGGTACGCGGCAGCGCGCATTACACACAAAAACAAATATTAAGGTCTTTTTTATGCTAGACAAATATCTCGCTACCACACAGTAATAAATATGTATCGCTATCTTAATCAACACGTAAATACAAGACAGTTATTATCTAGCATTGTTTCTCGAAATAATGTGTAAAAATATCGTAAATAATGAAAGGTGCAGTTGCATTTTTAATTTTACTATTTTAGAATTAATACTTTAAAATGATTATTGAACACAAAAAACGGAACTCCGTGTCTCACGGTAAAATTTTATTTGAGTTTCCCTAATTAAATCGCAATAACAAATATGTAACAAATCAACGGATTTTCTCCCAAGATTTAAATTTAAAATATTAAAATCTCAAAGTTGGTTTCAGTTAAGTTCTTTAACCGAAACGCGATCACGAATACCTTAATGTTGCATGCGTGAGCAAACGTACACTAATTCGATCTACAATCGAATTCAACTTTTAATATTATTGCTCTCTTTCAAAAAATATAGTCGTAATTTTGAAATAGTTTCTGAGAATTGGGATTTTAAATTAAGAACGAGAAAGAATAAAATGTAAACATTGGTGACGGAGGGCGTATGCGATTCCACGTATATTATACTTAAAACGATACTTGATATAGCTACGAGATAAATACGGACTGTTGCGCGTTGAACCTAAATGACCACGCGCATGGTATTCCGCGAGCCTATAAATCCAACATAAAGATACAAATCGAGAAGCAGGAAAGCCGCGCATAAGGAGGACCATAAACTCGGTTTATCCTCCGCGGAGTCGGTCGGCGCGGAGCGCACTCCCGGTTCTTACTTTATCCCGCTCTTCATCCACCATCTTTACTCCGGCAGGAAGGCGAAAAAGGCACGGTAATTAAGGAAGATAGAAATCGCCCCTTAAAGGGGCTCTTAACCGCGGGAGGTGAACGCGCAGTCCGCCTCCGCCGTAAAGGCAGCCTTCGACGATTAAAGTGTCTCTCTTTCCGTTTTTGCCCGCAACGAACCATCTACATCTCGGAAGTGTATGCCATGCCGCCGGAATAAATCGGATTACCGCAGATTTTTCCTTTTGTCTTAACTATAAGTTATTAATTGAAGTACCGTAGAAATTATTTAAATTTTATGATCCTGCAATGTGATTATGCACGCGGTTAATACGAGTTGAAATTATAGGAAAATTATCGTAATTTTTTTGTGTTATTTTTCTTATCAGTAGTTTAGTATTTATANGGAAAGTTCGTGCACTGAGAAAAAAATTACTAAATTTTAGTAAATATTGCTTAGTATATTCTAAGAAAAATATTTACTAATTGTAAATAAATATTTATTTAGTAAAAAGACAATTAATTAAATTTTACTATCGGTTTTCTTTTATTAAGTAAATATTTTCTTGCAAGTACACAAGCAAATTATTTACTAAAATTTAGTAAATTTTTTTTCTCAGTGTGCTATGCACAGAGAGAAAAAATTGTAGTGGTAGCAACTACAAGGGGACAACCATACATTTTTTGTTAATATAATTATAATATATAGTTAAGTGAACTATATTATAGTTATTGCAACTAAATTAATGGTTAAGAGAACTAATAAAAAATAGTTGTAGTATACTATATAATAAAGTAATTAAAACTATTTTTTAGTAGTTTTCTTAACCATAAACTTAGTTGTAATAACTATAATAGTTTACTTAACTATATATTATAATTATTGTATATTACCAAAATTTGTATGGTTGTCCCCTTATAGTTGTTACCACTACAATTTTTTCTCTCAGTATGCATACAAACAGATAACAGAAGCTTACTTTGTATTAAATTTCAAATAGATAATGTTCGGACAGACATATAGCTTGCATTATTAAGTGAAATATTTAAAAATATTTAAAAATCTTACAAGAAATAACGATTTCTTCCAGCAATTTCGTTTAACGTGATTAGTTTTAAATTGACAAAAAATTGATTAGAAAAGAGAAACTGTGTACTACACGTGCACTACATAGTACGTATAGTTCGCTTAATTTGCCTCTATCTATTCCGGAAACAAATATACGCAGGTACAACGTAGGCAATACGCGGATAAGCGACGTAACTTTATAGCCAGTGACACCAAACCGACGCAGCCTCCTCAATTACGTGTGCGATCTCCGTCTTGCATCCCGCGGTACATCTCCAATGTGCGTGGGTTAGAAGGCACCGTTACTCGCAGGCCGAGAAATTCCATCAGCGCCAGAGGGGGGCACGGAGATGGAAATTGGAAGCTTTCACGTTCTCGCGCCCGTTCTTCTCCCACCCTGTTCGTGCTCCACGCTACCGACACCCACGCGTGCGCTATCTCACCGCGCCTTACCAGCACCGCACCGACCAGCACCGATTAAAATTAATAAGTGCATTCTCCCGCACGTATCTGCATATACCGATCGACTGGCTCGAAAGGTGCTAACGAGGCTATTCTTCCTCCTATTTCTCTCTCGCTCTCTGTCTCCGCGCTCGCGTACCGACGCTTCTTTTCCCGCGTCACTTCCCCGCTAACTTGCGAGAAGACTCACGAGCTGCTATGACAAGACTTTGATGAGCTATATTGTGCAGGAGTTATTAATTCAATGACGAGGTAGCTGATCTCGCGAATGAAACGTCGTTCGCACGATCAGATTTCAAATGGATTCATATGACATTTATTGCAAAAAATATTTACAGGTACCTTACGACTTTTTTACTCGGTTTATTTGTTAAGTAAATGGAAATGATTTCTTTTTTATTTTTGCTTATATTAAAATTTAAAATTATTCAAAAGCTCTATGCACAATCAATACGTAATCTTCACAAAAAAATATTGAGAAGTGAAAAAATTGATTAAAATCCATTAAAATTCAAAGTCTTGTTCATATAAAAATATATATAATTCTCGCCTTTGTAAAAAATTATCAAACACAATTTATATTCCAACGTATATTTTCTTCATTCTTATCAATAACATTATAGCGACGACTTTCACCACGATTATTATTCCGTATATCGAAGAGATTTGAAACTGCTAAAAGTTATCATAGGGTATATAAACGCCCAAGATGGCTTTTCGAGAGACTCAAGAGCGAGAGGAGATGGAAGAAACAAAGATCACTTGGTACGGATAAAATCGATACCAGGGAGGAAACGAGGCAAAGAAGGTGGAGAAGAACAACGAAGGACACCTACGCGAGGTGACACGTCAATTATGAGAACGGGCAATGTTTCAGCATCGGTCGGATGCACGCAGACCTTCGAAGGATGTTTGGCGTGTGGATCGGCACTAAGGGGATCTTAACAATGTTCGAGCCAATCTTGGCCGTGCGAAAATCACAATAGTGCACTGTCTGCGTACGTGCGTAAATTGCCTTCTTTTAAAATCTCACAATACATGACACGCACGATACGAAGGATATCTATCTTTTTATATTTGAAACAAAGATTTTATGGGGACTTTACATGTCATAAAGTTAAAAGTTGCGAATTGTATAAATGCAATGTAGCTTCTACGTTACATATTTTAGCTGGAAAAATTCCAAGTTGAAAAAATACACTGACAAAAAAATTTACTAAATTTACTAAATATTTGTTTGTATATTTGCAAGAAAATATTTACTTGCGATACATAAATATTTACTCAATAAAAGAAAACCGATAGTTAAATTTAATTAGTTGTCCTTTCACTAAATAAATATATATTTACATTTAGTAAATATTTTCTTGCAAATATACAAACAAATATTGTATAAATGTACTTGTAAAACAATCGCAGATATATGTAATTATTTGATAGAGTACATAGCAAATAAAACCCCGAGAACACAACATTATAATACAACGTTGTCTCGAGCCATCGAGTTCACACATGTGCCAACTCTTCCCTTTATTTTTGCTGACCTTTCTTAGAAGGGGCAGCAGCACAGAGGAGGGCAGAGGAGCAGGTTTCGAAGCTGGAATATTTCCCTATCTTGGGTTTCAGGGTCAGAATCGTGTTCCAATTAGATCGCGTGGCGAGACTCCTCGCGTTTTTATCCCATCTCGCTTCATACACCCTCGTTGCTCGGCCACCCTCGCATCTGCCCAGAAGCTCTCCTTCTAATAAGGATCGAGCGTTAGCTTATAAAGCGAGACGTGTTGCACGTTATGCAATGCACCGCAGCATTCGTGAGGATACGTTTCAGCCATAATCGCTATTAGGATCGCGGGTCACGGGAAGGGAGGGTCAATGTCTGAATATGGACGAGTTTGCTTTAATCCAGCGTTATTAAGATAAAAATATGTAGCACGATTACTAAAACGGTTTTTATTAAACTCCAGTTGAGCTAAGAATTGAAGTCAAATAATGTAATAAACGAAAATTTAAATAGAATATTTGAAGTTTAATTCTTGGACTCAAATTATAATAGATCAATAAAATTAGTGTGATGTAAAATTACTTTTAAACTTTTTTTCTGTTACATTGAGAGACACAAAGTTTGCTGTGAAGCTAACACTGTTTACAGTACCTGAGGTTTGTCATCAATCACTTAATAACGCTGGGTTAACAGTATCAAGACAAACGGACGAAGATGAAAAGCCGCGCTAAATCGACGCGAGCTGAGTCAGAGCAATAAAGCGTTCGGCCGAGAACTCGCGGTTTAACCGTGCTATTTGTATCGCAAGCACGTTTTTCCTAGATTCGTAAACGCCAGAAGTAATCGCTGAAATGTCGCCTCTTACGAAATGCCACAACGTATACGATAAGATGAGAAATGTGAGAAAAGCGCTCGATTAATTGAAGAAAGAAAATAAAACCAATAAACAATGTAACATGAGTTTTCTATCAGTGATTTTTTTCTAGCAGATTCTCACCGCTGTACCACGTAATTAGTACGTAACGAGAGAAAATTAAATTGCGCTTCAATGTAAAGAATAAATCTGCTATTAATCTGGGATGTGTGCAGGTATTGATCATAACGCGTTCGTGTGAAATAATGCGTTCGCGAGCACGCGTAATTGCTGGCAATTATTCATTAACATCCTTTTGACAGAGGCTTCGTTAATTAGTCGAGTCGTACGGCGAGTAATTATCATCTTTTCTAATGAACGAGATATGCCGATGAGTCTCTATCAATGTTTCTTTCCGCAAAAAACACGTATACATTTTTATTGCTCTTCTCGGAATCTCTCAACTAGTACGTTAATCAGTCTTGAAAACACAACTGGTCGTAAAGAAAACTATCATTAAACATTAATCTTCGCTAACTGTCACTTTTCTTTAATAGTATATTTAATAATCCACGTCGTCGTTCCTGCCGTTACGTAAACTGAAAGGAAAGCAAGCTTAGAGCAAAAAATTAACCGAAGCAATCGTTGATATGTTTGAAAGGGAGAGATTTTTTTTACATTATTTTAGTCCGTCTTAATCCGCAATAAGAAAATATTATAAGAAGCGAAAAAAAAATATAAATCATCTTTTTATTTTGTCATTAGATAACCAGAACTGAATGTTGTACTCCGAACGAAGGAAAAGTTAATTAAGGAATTAATTACGGCTACATTTGACACGATCTTAATTTTGCAAGATGAAATTTTCACGTACAGTAATGAAAGCTTCCCGTTAATCATTCTGGGAACAATCCGCCAGAAACGCGTTGCGCGAAGTTGAAGAAACCGTATCGTCTATTCAGTGAAGCGCAATTGTTCCAGCCTGAATTTTTTCTGTTATTACCGTCATAACATTTTTCATGCTCCGCCAATTAGCGACCATGTCGAATATTTCTCATGCGTCGAGTTACTGATCGCTGATTATGAGAATTGTTTTCTCGCAGGCTGTTCACATAACCAAAATTATCCCCAGATTCCATCAATAATTAGCGATTGCACGATGCCTTTCTCGCGTCTCTAGTTTGAGATCTGATGATTATTTTTAACAAGAATGACTCATTCTTTTTTTCTGATCGATCGATGGTCACGGTCGATCGGATTCGGTGACTTTTAAGTATAATAGGAAATCGTCGATCACTATAATCTAATCCAACTCGTTCAACGGAACAGGTCGACGACGCGAATCAACATTCTCGCGAGGCGCGCGCGACTTCTATTTAATCGCGTCAAACGAACACGAGCGCGCGATAAATCGTTCGTGATGTTCACGATCGTACAGCGCGAAGACCGTTGCTTAACCGTTGTAGACACCTGCAGTGGATATCACGCCGTTTATACGCGAATGATAATTAGGAGGAGGCTGCGGGATAGAAGAGATTTGACGATTTGACCATCTTCTTCGGCGAGCGTGGTCGATTCATGTGCGATAGAGTGTCGCGAGGGACGTGCATCGAAGTGCGATTATCGTACATCACGACGTCAGTCACGTAATCCGGGATGTTAAAATCGTGTGTAACTGATTACCTTATAAAAATCCATTTCACAAAAGTGTCTGCGAGAAAGTTTGTCACGAGACTAGTTCACTGACATCTTAATAGAGATTATTCTTAGCCGCTTTTGTAAATCTTCATGTAAAATAGAGAAAATGTTGCTGGAAACTTCAAAGTGTTCCAATCTAATGCATCTAATAGCGCAGTGATTAAAATCGAAATCGAATGATGTTTACTTTCTTGTACATGCTTATACGGCGTCGAATGTATTGCCATGTATGTTTCAAAATTACACGCGGAGCTTGAGTTGCCTACTTGCAGTATCTTTATGCGGCGATTAATCGCTGACGTTTGATTCTGTTGCCTGGCGGCAATTTTGCAAATTCCCAGGAAATTCTCCCGGCTTCCCGAGACTGCGTGATAACGTCGTGGGATATTATGCGAGATTTCTCTTTCGAAGGAAGCTTGTAACGCGGAAGAGCACCGGAGAAGCGCCCAAGCAACGCCGAATCATCCATCATATCGCTTTTATCGTCGGAAACCGCTCGGCAGATATGACGTACGATATGAAACTGTTATTGTTTATAGCTGTAAAATTCGAGGCCTTTAGCAACCAGCTATTGCTACGATTATTTCCTAGGTACTGAGTGATGAATAAATGGCACTCGCTTTATAAGTTACTAGAGGGAAAACAACGCTCAAATTAAACAGATTGCTTATTTTAAAAAGCAAAAGAATTCGTGAAAGATTCAAGAATTTTCTTTCTCGTACTATCTTATTATTATAATTCTAAGAGAAACGAGATCTAAAATCTTATATTGTGCCAAAGCAATTATGCATACAAGTTATTTTTGAAAATTCACCGTTTTTATTCGCGTGTCGTTATTCTATTTAAAAATTTAAACGCACGAAAATTTTAATTATTCGTCGTATTTGCAAAGTGAATGCTGTAACAATATCGATCTCCCGATTTAATTATCGGCTACTGGTGGTTTCTTCCGGAGCAAGAACCACGTCACGGACATATGTTAGGTGAAGAGGAATCGCAGCGCGCGGTCACGTTCAGAGGACGATATCGAAATGCTGGATCGTTCGAGATGCGCTCGTGCACATGTTCTCTTGTAATCTTTGCGACTTCCTTCTTCATCCTCTCTACGTGCATATGCCGAAGGATCGGGTTCCTCTTCTTCCTCATCCCTTCCCGGTACATCGCGTTTGCTCGCTCATACTCCTAACCGGTCTAGCTAACGACCCCTATCTTGTGTATCGCAAAATAATGAAATTACGCGAAAAAGAGAGACGCGGGCATTACATTGGACCATGTTTTGTAAGTACGTACACGCCGGCGATAGTATGCAGAGTAGAAGCGGTTAAGTCGGCAGTGGAATCTCATTTTGTGCCACGGAAGAGTATAAAGAAATTTAATCTACCGTTATAATTATATCTAAATTCGAATTTAGCGTCATGTGCAATTACGCGAAGCATCAATTTCATAAAACGTAAGCTGAGAAAAAAAATTACATACATATATATCATAATACACATCTTTCATTCTCAATTACAAATTGAGATAACGAAAGTAGAAATGCATTATGAATAAATTGATATTGAACTATAATCTTTAATTGCAATGTAATATCTCACGGATCTTGACGTATAGATTTTTTTAAAAAAGCAAAAGTCGCAATAAATAATACTTTACTTTTAGTTGAAAAATTATCTCAATCGTAAATACATTCGTTTTGTTAAAAGCGAGTGATGGAGTAATCAATTACGCGGCTAGGAGATTCGGCTAGGTCAATTTACGCCGACATTTTTGCTTCGTGAATTTTTGGCCCGCAGGATTTCATCTTCTCAGATGCTTCATTCCATGAAATGACGCCGTTGTCGTAAGAGAGAATAATAATCACATTCCGCGATGAGTGCAAAGTGCGCCCGTCCGGGGAAGGAGGAAGTCACGAGTAATCCTCTTTCGAGAGTGATCTCGCGATGGGAGAGGAGCCAGATTGCTCTGTCCACGATATGCCGCTTTAATAGCATTTTAAACGTTTTCGCCATAAATATAAGAATACTTGGAAAAGGACGACGAAAGATTGTAATAAAATCAGATGTAGAAAGAAGAACGAAAAAAAAAAAAAATAAACAGAATAATATAAATCGGCAAACTTTATTCAAAGTACGTCAATTTTAGGAGACAATTATATTGGACGTGGAATTTTTAAATCTTCTCTCTTTTTCTTTCCTCTGTAAATATTAATAAAAAAATTATTATAGAACAGAGTAATTTTAAGTTCAACTCTTCCCAGATTTCTTCCCAAAGATACTTAATTTAATAATTTTTTTTATAAATTCGATAAGTCACTATAATTTACAATGATATCAATCAACCTCTGTTTTGCCTTCTCACAAATATAATTGACTCCATTTTTCCCTTTTTTTATATTCGTTCTCGTGAAATGATACTTTGCGTTCCATACGCATCTTTCTAACATTTTCTCTCTACAGTTTTCGCTGAACAACGAATACGGAGATCCGGCCGGATGGAGAAAAGCGCTCTCCCATTTGGCCGCAAGCTTTATGACCTTTTTATGATTAATACGGTCGGAAGGCCGCGATGAAGCGGCATGATCATTTCCTCGGCGGTCTCTCCACGATCTTTCTTCGAAATGGGAGAGGCATCCGCTAATTAAGGGCAATATCGGTGGCTAAAGTCTCCCGTAAATATTCCGTAATATCTTGCGAGTCTTTCGGTCGAATTCTTTCGATCGATGGATTATAAAAGTCTACCTTGTACGTGGAAGAGCAGAGTGCATTCGTTGCGTTCACATTTCTATTTGTATCGCAAAGTGTAATTAAAGTGCACGGAGAGAACGCAATCGTTGGATAATTCAACGTTGCTTAAGCGCACCGGCAACAATCGCGATTATCATAATCGTCTCTATCGTTACGTTGGCGTTACTATGTCGACAGAAGAGAGATCCCTTCATTCATATTGAACGACAGTGATTGAAAATGTCGATAGTAATTTCGATAGATTCAATTTGCAATCCGTGTTAACATTTATCTTATTATCGTCTGCAGGCTTACATTATAAGAAGCAAATGCAGAAAATTTTATAGTTACGGCACTAAAGTTCTATTTCATCAAATTTGTATGAATTTCGATCCTCGATTTCGATCCTCCATGTTCCGGGGAGGAGTTTGAGCCAACATAAGGAACGGAGAATCTCCAGGCAGAGTTAGTTAATCGAAGGCTGTGTCGGGCCCTTCTTTACTGTTAGTCGATCAACGGTGGACTCGCGAACAAAGCGATCTTAAATTTATACGCTTCGGTTATCGCTTCCACGAAGAATTCCGGCCGGGCTTCTTGAGTTTACGAGCACCGACGCGCGATAGAATGCACCGCGCCACGCCGCGCCACGCCGCGCCGCTT
>QKQZ01003727.1:0-11183 GCA_003595255.1 Solenopsis fugax | reverse complement strand
AATATGCTTATTAAATTGATTATATTAGATATATACGGATGGCGTGAGAAAAATAATGAGAAAGAAGAAAATATTTTAGAGCGCGTACGTAACACAAGGCATAATTGTAAATCCCCGGCGACGAGCCCCAGAGGAGAGGCGCTGGTCCAGTGGGCGTGGGAGCTCGGGTTGGATATACTCAACTCGGGCTCCGTAGAAGCGTGCGTGAGGCACAACAGGGGGTCCATAATGGATCAGACACTCGGATCCCCGTGGCCTCGCGCTTAGTGTCCAAGTGGAAAGTGATGGAGGGGAAGGAGACACTGTCGGATCACCGATATATTCGGTTCGACGTCTCCGACCCCTCCATCGGCCAAGCGCAGGTGCGAGTCGCATGTGAAAGGAGAGGCGGGGAACCGCGCCGCTGGGCGGTCAGGAAGATGGATCCTGACCGGCTGATGGCGGCCGCTGTGATAAAGACCTGGAGAGAAGAACTATCCAGGCCTATCGAGAACGTGGACGAAGGGGCGGCCCGGCTCCGGGGCGCCATGTCGGAAATATGCGATGTGGCGATGTCCCGGGTGCGGATGCCCCCTCGTCGACGGGCGGTGTACTGTTGGACGCCCGAAATCGCACAACTGAAAACAGAGTGCAATCGGGCGCGCCGTCGGTACACCCACTAAATCCGCAAACGTACTGCGGACGTAGACACGGCGGCCGAGCTGAGGGAGCAGTAGCGGAAGAACAAGAAGCTCCTTTAGTGCCATCGGTGATGCCAAGGCCAGGGCATGGGAGGAGCTGGTCGAGACTCAGGNCAAGAAGCTCCTTTAGTGCCATCGGTGATGCCAAGGCCAGGGCATGGGAGGAGCTGGTCGAGACTCAGGACCAAGATCCATGGGGGCGCCCTTACACAATTGTAAGGAACAAATTCAGGGCGGCGGGCGCTCCCCTAACCGAGAGTCTCAACCGGCAGTTCCTCGAGAGAGTCGCCACCCTGTTCCCGAGAGGGGAAGGGGAGGTGGCCCATCTGGGTGTTCCTCCGCCCCCCGTAGACGAGCCGTGGTGGGAGGAGCATCTAGTCTCGAGGGACGAGGTGATGGGGATTGCCAGGAGGCTCCGGGCGAAGAAGACCGCTCCGGGGCCGGGGGGCATCCCCGTCAGGGCCCTGGCCATGGCGTCAGGAATCCTGGCGGAGGGTCTCCTGTTCAACAGGTGTCTGGAGACCGGGCGGTTCCCCGCCGCCTGGAAGGAGGCGCGGATGATGCTTCTGCCGAAATTGGGCAAACCCCTTGGGTCTCCCTCGGCGTACTGTCCCATTTGCTTGCTCGACGATGAGGGCAAAATGCTGGAACACATTCTGGAAGCCCGAATCCGAGAGCACCTGTCACGGGTGGGCCCCGATCTGGCCGAATGCCAGTTTGGGTTCCGGGGGGGCCGATCCACCGTCGATGCCATTTGCCGGGTTCGGTCCCTCTCGGACTCGACTGTCTCCCGCGGAAAGGTGGTGTTGGCGGTATCCCTAGACATCGCCAACGCTTTCAACTCCCTACCGTGGGAGTGCATATGCCAGGCACTCAAGTTCCACCGGGTGCCGGCATATGTGCGGCAGGTCGTCGGGGACAATCTCCGAGGCAGGAGCATCTGCTATCCGGGGCGGTACGGGGAGACTCACAAAGGAGAGAACCATCGTGGGGTCCCGCAGGGATCAGTCTTAGAACCACTCCTGTGGGACCTCGGATACGAGGACCTTGAGTCCTCCGGGGTGCCCTACTCCGCGGGCTGGAAGTGGTGTGTTACGCGGACGACACGCTGCTCCTGACCTGGGAGAGAGACTGGCGAAGCACCATCCGCTTAGCGCAGGTGGGGATGACACACCTGGTGGGCCGTATCAGGTCACTGAGCGTGGAGGTGGCTATCCAAAAGACCGAGGCTGTCTGGTTCGCCGAGCCTCGAGTGAGGGGGCCGCCTCGCGGGGCCCAGTTGACCATCGAGGGGGTCAATGTCGGGATCGGGAACCAGATGAAATATCTGGGACTCGTTCTCGACAGCCGGTGGAAGTTCGAGCCGCACTTCCGGCAACTGGTCCCTCGATTGCGGGCGGCGGCCTCCAACTTAGGGAGGCTAATGCCCAATCTCGGGGGACCCGGGGGAGGGGCTCGTCGCCTTACCTGGGGGTGGTCCAGTCCATGGCAATGTATGGAGCCCCCGTGTGGCACCCGGAAATGGTGGCCAGTCGTCGCATTCAAATCGCGTTGGCGACACCGCCAACACTCCTTATGGGAGTGCAGCGAGGACTGGCCATCCGGGCCGCGCGGGGGTACAGGACCATCTCCTACGAGGCGGCGACCGTCGTGTCCGGATCATTGCCGTGGGATCAGTACGCCGGGCATGTACGCCGAGGCGTACCAAGAGAGAGTTGCCCACCGTAGGAATCCCGCCGCGGGGATGGCCTGGACGCGGAAGGACGAGGAGGTGCGGCGACTTCACGCCCGGCGGCGCATGATCGAAGTGTGGAAGGAGGGCATGTCCTCGGCAAGTACGAGGTCAGGCGCGCGCATCGCCGGAACCATCCGTCCGGTCCTACGGGAATGGACGGAGAGGCGGCGATTTGGTCCCCTCACATTCAGGAGGATTTTTTGTTCGTGCAGATGCTCATCGGGCACGAGTACTTCGGTGAGTACCTGCACAGAATAAGGAGGGAACCCACCAGCGTGTGTCACCATTGTGGCGCCCTGAGTGACTCGGCGGATCTCACTCTCCTAGAGTGTCCGGCATGGCAGGATGCCCGCCGGGTCCTGAAAGACGCCTTGGGCTTAGAGGACAAGGAGTTGTGCCTGGATAGCATGGTTCGGGCCATGCACTCTGGGGATGAGGAGTGAAGTGCGGCGACCTCCTTCTGCGAGGAAGTGATCTTGCGGAGGATGCCGAAAGGGCGAGGGATGTGGCGGCAGATGCCCCTCCCATGAGGAGAAAGAGGGGAGGGAGAAGAGCTCGTGCGTACGTCCGGGCTGCGTAACCCTCCGGCCTTGGCGGGAGAGAGCCATGGGTGCACTTCCCGCCGGGGCGGGTGGGCCGCAGGGGGTGGACGCGGGAGACGTTCGCCCCCATTGCACGCGGCTCATGAGAGGGGGAGGCCGTTGCATGGTGGTCCCGCAACGGCCTCCGGAGCCTAGGATGGGGTCCCCGCTGCTCCTCTTCCTCCTTTTGGGGGTGGAGGAGGGAGGGACCGGAGAGGGCTCGGGGGATTAGAAATGTTTGCGATCCCGGGGCGCGGACCCTTCGTTCGGACAGGAGGACCACCATGGGGTTTTAGCCGGTAGGAGTCCGGCATAACCCCTCCCACTTCCCCGAGAGGGGAGTATCCATGATGGATTTCCCCATGGAAAAAAGGGCATAATTGTAAAATCAAACAAACTCAGAGAGTGAAGTTCGATTTGAATTATGCCTGTGTGTCTCGTCCGGATATCCTTCCCACCCACAGCTCAGGCCCAGCCCCTAAAGCTCAAAGGATGTTTAGGAGATTTGCTTCCTTTCTCAACAATGAAGTGACCGTCAAACGCGGGAGCGGTTGCCGCGGAAATGGAGAGCGTTGCTCTTTTTGTTTTGGCGGGTTTTTAAAAATTTGTTAGCGAAAGCATGATGCAGAAGCACCACTACATAATTAATCCGGACGAGACACACAGGCATAATTCAAATCGAACTTCACTCTGTGAGTTCGTTTGATTTTACAATTTCTTTATTAAAAAGTTAAAAATTAAAATTTTTTTCAAACATTACACTATAAATTTATTTTTTTTTTCTTTAAATTTAGACATAATCCTAAGATAAACTATCTAATTTTAAGAAAATTTTTTATTTTCTTTTAAACTATGAGAAATGCTATACTACACAGTAGTATGCGCACCGTTGAAAGTGGTCGAACATTATCATGAGCTATTTCGTGTATAATAAAGAAAATCTTAAAAATTCAAAAATATTTTTCATACTCTAAGAATGCCTTTTTATATCCTAAAATAATTGATTCGGACATCATTAAGTTTCGTTAAAAAAAAAAATAACCATAAATAATCAAAAATCATCTATTTTTAAAACCTTACACTAAAATCTCCCCTTGATATTAATTATTAAATAATATAATTTTACAATATATCTTTTACTTTTTAGCATTGCAATAAAGTAACGAAAAAGTAACAAATCATTATTTTCTAATAAGTAATGGTAACGCGTTATTTTTATGAAGTAGCGTTTCTAACCCCTTAACCTGCATAAAACATGAATGATAATGTCAAGGGCTGTGAATAACTAGGCTAGTTCATATTGTGCGTTTAGGCCGTGACTTACATTCTGTATTCAACCCATAAACGATAAATCACGACGGTATAAACAGTTGTTAAGCGACCCTTCTGACATGAATCACGTTTCACGTTTCTTTTTTATAGCTGACTTTACTTAGGCCGTATAATATAACCATAGACATAGTATCTCTAGACTGACAAGGAACGTTTGTCAACCTGGAAATTCAAAAAAATTCTGAAATTTTGTGTACACATAGAGAAGTTCATCCGTAATACAAAAATATTTTTTGTTCGTGCCCGTTTTCAGTTTTAAGGGGTGAAACACCCTTTTGAAAAAAATTGGTTTTTTTCTTTCCAAGCGATTATCGTCGAAACTATAAGAGATAGAAAAAAATATTCCGAATGAAAGTTGAATGGCTCGAAGAGTACTTTGCAACAATAATTAAAAAAAATTTTTTTTAATTATTTTTTATACTTTCCCCACCACTTTATATTTGTTTTTTAAAGTTTTCAAATATTTTAATAACAGAATTAAAGCTTATTTTTATAAGAATCCAACCATATATTATAAAGTGTCTACCCGATGTATTCTTGAAAAATAATAACGAACTCCTTATATATGCACGCTATACGTACCTGTTCGTCGCTCGACTTTTTCCGCGCTGGAATGAATTCGTCTCATACGTATCGCTAATCGCGTATTACGCGAAATAGCGTTGAAGGCAAATCAGAGTAGTACAATAAATATTAAAATAAGAGTTTTTAAATAATAATAATAATAATAAATGAAATAATAAAATAATAAGTTTTTTTTTAATCGACTGTTAAAATCAGTCAAATATTTTTGGCGATGTCAAAGTATGTACGTAATACTTTGGACAATTAAAAACGAGTTATGAGTAGAGAAATTATTATTTTTGCAAAATATCGTTTATTTAATTTTGACTGTAGAACAGCTGATTGCAATGGTCAATGTATTTTATTTAAGAATGTTAGGCAACCCGAAAATTCAGTAAACTTAAAAATATTGTGTGCAAGTAGAATAGTTCACAAAATTACTTTTTGCTCGTACTAAATTATAGCTTTAGGGGATGAAATCACTCCTTGAAGACAATGTACATTTTCTTTTCAGCGAAATAACTACCGAGAATGATCATACGTATAAAAAAAAGTTTAAACGGAAGTTGCATCTCATTTTTTTGCTCTACGAAACTGCGTATAGATAAGAATCAAAATATTTATGTTGTTCAAGTTACCTCTGTCATCAACTCTTAAAACTAAATTTTTATTCTTCATAAATTTATATGAAACACCACACCTCTTTTCGCACTTTTCATAATCATTTTTTGTGATATTTGTTATAAATGAAAGAAAAATCAAGTTCATCGAATATTTAAAGTCTGTTTAGCGGATTCATTATTCAAATGGTTTCATATAGAGATATTTATTTATTATTAATATACATTTCACAGTTTTCAATTATTTAAGCACGACAATATTGTACATATACTGACGACGACAGAAAAGATGAAACTAATTAAAGTAAACCATTGACGAATATAAAGCATGATAATAGAAACGTACATTACTTCAATGCTGTTTTTATTATTATTTTGTATACCAGACGATAAATAAGATATTTTTTGGAATTCTATTTTCTAACGTTAAATGACGTTGAAATATATATGATTGTATATAATTATGCATGGTTTTTATATATAATTATATGTAATTTTATATAACTATACATAATTGTATACAATTATGTCAGTTATATATGTATAGATAGATATATATTGTCGTTCTTAAATAATTGAAAACTGTGAAATGTATTTTAATAATAAATAAATATCTCTATATGAAACCATTTGAATAATTAACCCGCTAAACACACTTTAAATATTCGATGAACTTGATTTTTCTTTCATTTATAATAAATATCACAAAAAATGATTATGAAAATTGAGAAATCAAGTGTGGAAAGTTTCATATAAATTTATGAAGAATGAAAATTCAATTTTAAGGGTTGGTGATAGAAGTAACTTGAACAACATAAATATTTTGATTCTTATCTATACGCAGTTTCGTAGAACAAAAAAACGAGATGCAACTTCCGCGTTTAAACTTCTTTTTATACGCGTGACCATTCTCGGTAGTTATTTCGCCGAAAAGAAAATGTTTATTTTCTTCAAGGAGTGATTTCATCCCCTAAAGCTGTAATTTGTTACGAGCAAAAAATAATTTTGTGAACTATTCTACTTGCACACAATATTTTTAAGTTTACTGAATTTTTGGGTTGTTTAATATTCGTCAATAAAATACATAGACCATTGCAATCAGCTGTTCTATAGTCAAAATTAAATAAACGATATTTTGTAAAAATAATAATTTCTCTATTCATAACTCGTTTTTAATTGTACAAAGTATTACGTACATACTTTAACATCGTCAAAAATATTTGACTGATTTTAGCAATCGAGTTAAAAAAACTCATTATTATTTTATTATTTTAATTATTATTACATTATTAAAGAAAACTCTTATTTTAATATTCATTGTACTATACTAATTTGCCTTCAACGCTCTTTCGCGTAATGCGCGATTAGTGGAACGTATGAGACAAATCCGTTCCGCAGAAAAATCGAGCGCACAAACAGATATGGATAGCGTGCACATATATGAAGTTCGATATTATTTTTCAAAAATGGTACATCGGAAAGACACTTTATTATACATGGTTGGATTCGTATAAAAATAAGCTTTAATTTTGTTATTAAAATATTTGAAAATTAAAAAAAAACAAATGTCAAGTGGTGGGGAAAGTATAAAAAATAATTTAAAAAGAAATTTTTTAAAATTATTGTTGTAAAGTACTCTTCGAGCCATTCAACTTTCATTCGGAATATTTTTTTCTATCTCTTATAATTTTGACGATAATCGCTTGGAAAGAAAAAAAACCGATTTTTTTCAAAAGGGTGTTCTAAAACTGAAAACCGGAATGAACAAAAAATATTTTTGTTATGGATGAACTCTATGTGTACACAAAATTTCAGAATTTTTTGAATTTCCGGGTTGGCAAACGTTCCTTGTAAGATATAATAATGCGAGCGATACAATAAGAAGAGGTCTGGATTCCAAGCAAAAATGTAATCCTTGATGTGGATTTCAATCCGATTTGTACACTGAAGAAGACCGTTAATAGAAAGGTCGAAACGTATGTTTTGTTTTAATGTAGCTTTAACAACAAGAAATTATAAAGTTGTATATATTATTATATTTTCGACAACAATAACTGTCGCGGCTCTTTAGCTTATTTTTATCTTTATTTGAAACTCAATTTTATTAATTCGTAAGATAAAAATTTATTTTTACCTATAAGCACATGTCAGATTAACATAAACTCGTATCATTATTCAAAATAATAAAGATCGTTAGGTTATTATGTAGACAAAAACATTTTATACAATGTTTTTATGATGATTCTTTGATAACATCTTATAATAACCTAACAATCTTTGTTATTTAAATACACTCGACAGCAAAATTAAAGCATCACCTATTCTGATTCCCAAAAATAGGCGAAATTGAAGAAAGTGTAACTTTGTCAAAAATAATCGTAAAAAAATGTTCAAAAAAGCATTTTAAAGCTTGAAATCTCTAGTTTCGAGATTGATAATTCATCAAACAATTTACAGATTGTTTACGAAGTTACACGGATTCAAATGGGGATGCGTCAAATCTCAAAATTTTTTACAAACTTTGCAAAGCTCCACGGCGTGAAATAAAATCACAATGCTCAATAAGTACGCAAATTAAAGATAAAGATTCACGCTTTCGAACGCTGTAAACTACATTTGTGTGCGATTTTTAATTTACGTCAAATAAACTCGCAAAATCACCTTTATTTTATAACGGTAAGAATTAATATTATAACATTATTTTTGTGTACAGAATTAAAAACAAAATTAAAATATATTTATAAAAAAAAAAACGAAAAATTTGTTAGTAAACTTTATATTTTTCCAGAAGTTCCCTAAAATTCCATGATTTTTCCATGACTTTTCAAGGTATAACTAAATTCCATGACTTTTCCAGGTTTTTCAGATTTCCAGGTCGAGTGGCAACCCTGGGATATGGGTACATCCAAAATATACCGGAATTCTAAGGCGTGAACTCGGATAAATTAAGATAAATTGCAATTTTCAATTTATTTGAACTTATTTTTGTTTGCTGGGAACGAATTTGGCCGTAGAAATTGCATATCATGTAAAGTTTTTGATGAAATGGAACAAAATAGCCCAAAAATGATTTTGGCTACATTTACAAAAATAATACAAGGAAAGCAAATTATTTACAATATTTTAATCAATGGCATCATATAGTCCCAGCAAACGAAAATAAATTGAAATGAATAGAAATAAAATCATTTCGCGTTGCAGATTTTTCGAATACATTTAAATCAAAAAATAATATAATATAGATATGAGTACATCCCAATTCAACATGATGAATAACTCGTTTTGTATTTTAATTCACTTGAATCCAAAAATAATATAATGAGGATATGAATTCAAAAATAATGATATGGATATGAGTATTATAAGTATGTACATTCAAAATATTCCGGAACTCTAAAGCGCGAACTCGGATAAATTAAAATAAATTGCAATTTTCAATTTATTAGAGTTTGACTTACAATTTTACTATGTCGGTACGTTGACATTATTTTATCGCTTCCTAAAAGACAAATTAATAATTTTAACGACGTCCACGAGACTTCAACAATTCACAATAGAAGTAGGAAAGAACCGCCATATTAGTTTTCTAGATGTATCTTTAATAGTTTCTGAAGGTGGAATCATTATTGATTGGTTCCACAAAGAAACTTTTTCGGGAAGATACTTATCGTATTTTTCTAATCATCCACTTTGTCATAAATATGATATGATATATGACATGGTGGACAGAGCGTTTCTTTTATCACACCCAACTTTCCACCAAAAAAACTTGGAGTTTGTCGTTAACACATTATTGAATAATGGATATCCCATTGACTTAATCTTTGACAAAATAAAGAAAAGGTTAAAAAAATCTTATAACAGCAAAACGGAATAATAGCACAGACTCAGATATTAGTGAAAGGGAGAAGAAAATTATAGCAATACCATATATACATAATGTCTCTGAAATGGTCACTTCAGCCATTGATAAAAAGGTTTTTATGATCGGGTATAGAGTTCTAAATAGATTAACTAGATTCATAAAAAGACATAAAGATAAAACAAGTGCGGATTCGAGTAACGAAGTGGTTTATAGATCAGTTGTAAGGATTGCGATGCGTCATATGTCGGACAAACTAAGGCAATTAAAAACTAGACTCAATGAACACATTAGAAACATCAATGGTGATGCATCAAAATATACAGTAATCTCTGAGCATATATTAGAATTTAATCATACTTTTGACTGGCAAAATAAGAAAATATTAGATCACGAAAATAATTATTATAAGAGATTAATCTCAGAGATGATCCTTATAAAGCTACAAGAAAATGGTATCAATCATATGGAGGACAGCATTGCTAAATAATGTCTACATAAGCTTGCTTTCGAAATTATAACGGTGACTTTGTGTTCATATTAAATTCATATTATGGTTTGTCTGTATATACTAATCGGGTCTCTAGTCAGTTAGTTTAACGCTGAACGTTGAGTAGATGAGCGTAAGGGGCCGTTTTCGATTTATTTACATGACCACCACTATTGTTTAACGTATCTAAGATGTGAGTTCTCGTTGTGATTTGAAGTCTACCGCAATTTAATTACACTAATATATTGTACATTTAACTTACTTGAAAAATTGTTAAAAAAAGGATTTTTATGGACGTGACCACGATGAACGATGTTTTGAACAATGATCAACGTTCCACCATCCACGGCATGAAAATAAATCGGGACCGTGTCATCAAAAACAATAAGGAAGTGTTGGATTTTGCCATCAACTTTCCATTTGTAATTATGGCTTATTTATGATGACAGCCGTTCGAAGCGATAGTTGTTAAGGTTTCTTGCGCCGAATAATTTTATTTCAATATTTATTTTTTGTATTCCGATATTTCTAAAAATTTATATATGCGTCGGTTGAGAAAAATCAAGTTAGATCGAAACATGTTCCGAAATTAATATTTGTTAACAGAGACTACAATTAAACTCACGGACTTGGTTAGGGAGCGCATGAGTGAGTGGACGTGGAAGCATGAGAGCGTGATTTAGTTTAGAGAATTTAGTAGAATAAGATTGCGGAGGAAGGTAGGGGAGTGACTGCGGGAAGAAGAGGATAGGAAGAGGAAGGGAGATTGGAGGGAAAGTAGAGGAGGAAAGTATAGAGGAGATATAAAGAGATTTAGGAGAGCATAAAGCGTTAAGGTTATGGCACCGGGAAAGGCGAGCTCGGGAAGCGAGGCCGGTAAGGTAGGAAGTAAAGATTTAAGACAGAGAAAGTTATTGACGGAGAATAGCACGAGTGGAAAAAAGGTAACCTTTAAGATGACAGAGAGTGAGGAGGAGAGAGCGGGGGAATGGAAAAGCGAGTGGAAGGAATTTAGAGAAGAATGGCTAAAGGAGGTTAAAGAGTTAAGGGAAGAGGTGAAGAAATTACGGGAGTCGGTAGAAAGAACTAAGAATAGGGAAAGCGAATGGGAGGAAAGATTTAGGGATATGGGGGAAAGGTTAAATAGTGTAGAGAGACAATTTGCAGGGAGAAAGGAGTCGATGAATGAGGAATGGAGAAGGGACGGGAAGGAATGAGGAGAGGGGAGGGGGAGGAGGAAAGTTCTTGGAGCGAAAGAAGTTGGAGAACGCGTGGAAGTGAATGTAGTAGGCTTAGCGAAAGAGAGGTTAACAAAGTGA
>QKQZ01003721.1:0-49366 GCA_003595255.1 Solenopsis fugax | reverse complement strand
TTTATTATTTTATTTCTATTTATGATTATTTATTTTTTATTTTTATTTTATTATTTATTTCTAAATATTTTTTATTTTTCTCTTTTTTATCTTTTTCAGGTTGATGTGGGCCATTTTCTTCTATATTATTATTTGACTTCTCCTGGCATTACCATTTCGTTGTCATTTCATACAGAATTTCCGTGATTAAGGATATCGAGACATAAGAGCGATCTATGACAGCGTACCGTTTATGCACTGAAGATGACTCAATTGAGAGTCGACACATTTGCGAATTATGCGTTTTAATGTAATGAGAATCAGATAATTGTTAGAATCAATAAATCTCGCACGCACACCCAGCGCGGCTTAATAATTTTATTGTGCTCTGTTCATTACCTAATATTGATTTTGATAAGAAGTGTTCTAGAAGAAAATTTGGTGTAAATGACCAAGTGATCTTCCAAGTATCTTTCTGCCTTTTCTTTTTCTCTTTATGTGAAAATTTCATTTGTTGTATTCGCCGAGTATTTAAGATCGATCGAGATTCGTTGATATAGCGGTAATTTAAATTGACGATGGTAACTCGAAATTAGCCGAGCACTAACGACCGACCGCACAAGCTTCACGCAGCGGACGCCCGGTTGTGGCGCGCGACGTGGAACCCAGGATGGTTGCTCCGAAATAGTTGTTGCAACTACATTACCTTGTTAGGCCAGCTGATAGTGGGATGATGTGCGGAACCATTATACATGTATACACGTCGTTGTTATTAACGGGTACTTAGCGAGAGCGCATATCCTTCCTATTGCTGTCTATCGATACGTACCTACCCGGTGCGATAGTGAGGCGTGCAATTATTCCATTTGATTGCCATGTATTTTAGCATTCCCCAGCATTAAATGATTTTAGTTAAGCGCGCATAATTTGATGAGAAATGATTTTTGACTCGCGCTAAGCTTGTGCAAAGGCAAATTCTGGACATTTGTCACGTTATTCGTGAAATAGCCTGTATTTCACGAACATCCTACGGCTCTTCTGCCTCGTTGCCTGAACCGTTACCCCCGTCGACTGCGCCAGTCTCCCGTCCTTCTTCGTCTCAGCTCGTTCATCGATATCGTTCCTCTCCGGCCGCATCTTTCGATCGTTCGTCTCTCGTCCTCGCTTATTTTCCGTCTCTTCTACTCGCACCGTATACTTGCGAGGCATGCCAACAGGCGCCCATTCACTACTCCCAACTTTTACTTCCGTTTTATTCTCTACGCTTAAAGAATATTTCCCGCGATAAAGAGATCGGGTTATAGAGCACAAAGGCGGGAAGCTTTCATTCTGTTTGTTCCGGGGCGCCTCGGAAGAGACCGCAACGTGAGCTGTATACGTATCCTTCGACGTTTTTTTTATCCTCGCTTCTCGTCCTCGTCGTTATCCTCTTTCTTGGCAAATTGGTGCAGACCGGTGCCTCTCACGTCCTCTTTGCCAGCCAATTATAGGTAATCCGACATTTAATGAGAGAGCGTCGAAGGGATTCTTTTTGTGTGCGGCAGAGTGCGCTGAGCTACGATTTAGTTACTTTCTACAACACTTCTTGCGCGACGCTCCTCCACGCTTTTCTTCGCGTAGCCGAATCGATAAAGATCACCGAGAGGGAAAGAGAGAAAGAGGAAGAGCTTGATGGTTCACGGACCCCTGAGCCTGATAATAATATGCGGCCGATTCCAGAACTACTCGCGGAAAAAGTTTCTCGTCATCGTAGCGACTATTCAAATTATTTCCGTTTCAAGAAAGAAAAAGTTTGAGCCTCGATGGTTTTCATGATTGCCATTCAATCCCGCGAGCCTCTTTGGCCGAGGATATGAGAGTGGGAACTTTAGCCTCCGCTTCTGACGCCTCTGTGCGGTGTGAAAAACAATAATTGCCAACACGGGACGTTTTCCGCGAACATTTTCCATTCATCATGTAGATGTAAACCAATTTTGACCAAAGATAAAGATCTGGGGAGAGGTAATTGATGTTTATGAGGGATTTCAGTTGCGGGCAGAAATGATAAAATGATTTATTAAATACTTCTCATCGTACCTCTGACTACTTGTTATATTCCAGTCCAAAATCCAATAATCGGTAATATTGTTCTACACGGAATATGAACAACATGTTTTATTCTTCCCTCGCTAATGCTTATTTATCCTTCGACCTACTTCCTCGATGCCGTTTGGAATAACGTAATTCAACATCGATAATGTCTTCCTGCGCGAATGCAGAGTACCATATCCGGGTTTCCCAATGCATCGGACGATGCATTTGTGAGAATAGTTGTGGGATTTAATACGGGGCATTATTTGCAATGTACACGGGATAAACTGCAAATCCAATTAGCTAATAGTACAACTATAATTAAGTCTATGTAAATATAATTGATAAAAAATACGATTTTAAAACAAATATATCATAATATGTTTTAATAAAATCGGAAAAAAGAATTTGAATGCATTATTTAGAATTCTGATATAAACTCAGCCAGTCTGTTGGAAAATACACAAATTAGAATTCTTGTATGGATTATATCAGATGATATGATTAATTTTCTCTCTCTTATTATAGGAGTTTAAAACATATTTACAACATCAAAAACATGTAATAAATATTTAAAAAACACAATATTTAAAAAAAACATGTTTTTTACCAATTCTGTACAGAATCAAGAATTATACAATCAAAATGCGTTTCTCATTTACTTCGAAACCAAAATTGGAGATTCGTGTTTTAAAAAACCGAGAAGAATTATTTTATTAGAATATTAGTGGAAAAAGTTTTCCATCACGCTGTGTCTTTTATTCTATTCTATCTGGTTCTTAAATTACGAGAAACAAGACTCCGACGTCAATCTGTTGATGATGTTGCGTATTACTGTAACTAGATAGTTTGTAGATCTAATTAAGTCCTTATAGTTAAGTCTTATTAAACGTTCTTGCTATAACATATCAAATCTAGTTGTGATAGAAATTTTATTTGGTCTTACAAAAATAAACTCTACCAAATATGTTTCGTTGATTTAATCAGGACATTTTTCTGAGTGTAACTGATTACAGCGTGTAAACTAGTATTTACATCATTACTAATAGAGGAAAGTCGCCAAGCATATCCTTCCGCAAAGCGGCACCTTCTTATTTCTCGGAAACTAAACATTGCGCTGTATTAATAATGATAAAAACATAATCTGCTTACATAATTAAAAAAATAAAAATCTATAGTTTATATATTCATTGTTTTCTTTTAAATAAAATCTGCTAAAAACAAATTTTTAAATAGCGAGAATAAAATTTGCATGATTTTCTTTTTTCAAATTGCACAGTTTAAACAATAATGAGTATATATTATTCATAATAATTTAACATATTTGTTTACTTTCTAAACTCTTTTGTTTATATTTTTCTCTTTCATATTTTCCTCGTAGTGCGGTTTGGAACATAAAATCGCTGCGCAAACCTTTCCGTGAAAATCCAGCAAACACCAAATTACAGTTATATAAATGTTAGTTGTAATTTTCCATTCAACGTAACTGTTATTATATAACAGTTACATTGTTGAGTGGAATATTACAACTAACATTTTTATAACTGTAACTTGGTGTTTGCTGGAAATAGACAATAAATACGAAATCTTCAACTACAATGTTGACAGATGTTTTATGTATTTTTTCACAATTTCTTTAACATCTTCTGGTAGGAAAAGGCATCGGATAAGACACGTCCGATAATAAGGTGTGAAAAAGATAAAATAAAAGGATTCAATTCTTTTAATTCTATAAACTTTATTATTTAATATATAAAAATACATTTTATTACTTAGTTTATTTCAATTTATTTTGTAATTAATTCCTATCCTCTAATTACAAGATACAGTTTAATGCTGCTTGAGTTATAATAATAACTGGCAGATTCATGTCAAGCGTTTGTAGATATATCGTCTGTCGATTATCTGGCGAGGACAGGAGACTGCCTCGAAATTGTGATCGGCGCGAATGACACAGGGAACGACGCGCGAAACGCTTCTCGATTCGATTTAGCGGAAACGCTCGATCGATCACGGGCGTAACGTTAATTTTTTTCACGTAATGGTTTAATGGAACGCTTTTTGGCATTGCCGCGCGCGCATAACAATAATGCATGGATAGCGTAATCAATCATTTTTTCCTGCGTGACGCGACCGTATCGGGGACCGGGTACTATCAATCGTGACAAATTCGATGTACCGTGTACACGAGCCGAGCGATTCGCCGGCCGTGGCTAATCGAATTTATTATACACCCTGTTTGAAAACAGCCAAACGAAGTTCGAATACGAGCGTATCGCTGGCCGCCACGATCGCTACTCGTTCGCTGCCGTTCGCTGTTCAGCGCACATTCGCGCTCTTACAGCGGCCGATCGACCGATCGACCGATAGACCGACAGACCGACAGACCGACCTACCGACCGACCGACCAACCGACCGACCGACCAATCGACCGACCGACCAACCGACCGACCGACCGATCAATCGGCAATCGATTTAGTATAGCCGGTTGACTATGCTACACAGGTTTACTCGCGATGTTGGAAGCAAATTATAACGGACGGTCACTAGAGTTCTGTGTCAAGAGCCTCTATTGAAGAGATGCCCACAATTGTAAGCCGGATCGATGGTCACCGGCACGCCGGAAGGTAACGCCAAGTACAACAATGAGCTTTAATGGGGACGCGATATAAGAAGTCAGTACCAATATACATTTATCTACTTTTCACCTTTTTTCCGAGGTGCACCGGCGGAGGAAGGGATAAAGCACGCGAAACTGAGCCTCGCGATACTGGATCTTTGTCGAAGAGCTGTATACGCAAATCGAGTTTCGCGAAACGCATTCGGCATTATGGCGAGTTACAGCGAAAATCGAGTTTACGCTCAAAGGTTGATCTAAGTTCAAGCGTAAACCATTTGCCGAGTGGCAATGACGGCGCCGTATTTTCTAAGTAAGTGAGCACATCCCCGCGTTACGAATCCACGTAGAATAGAATGGCTTTACAGCGAATACGTCGTTAACACTGGCCAAAGTATCAAAATGCATCGCGACTTACTTTCCCGGGTCGCGCACAAAGCAAAGTCCTTTAAGACCCGACGTTATTACGCTACTAGAAATTCATAGTATCTTGCGTTTATATTTTACGTTCCATCGCGTCTTATCTGCATCCGAAATAAGTTAACGCTCGAATCCTCCGGGGAACCTCGTTTCCGTAAGAAGCGATAATGGAGGCAGAAAGCTATCTGATTCATTTCCGTGAGAAATTTAAAAGCGAGTCGGGTCTTCGTGAGATTTTATTACGTCTCAAAGGAACATGCGCGGGTGAAAAGTTTCGCGAAAACTCCAATGGACCTCTCGTTTTTTTCCCTCCCCCCTCCTACCCTCGGTTTATTTATTTTTCACGGCCATTACGCGCCATTTGTACGAAAACCTATATCAACTGCGGTCATTTTAGCAAAAAGGTACGTATTTCACAATCTCGCGGTTGGTTATCGCCGAAAGACATCGTAAACATACACACAGTGTATGTACCTACGGCCTACGCGTGTTATATCGACCGATATCCAGGAACGCGCGGCCACGTACGTCGCACGAGCGATCTCGATTTATGGCCAGTCCGAGCATTCGCGGGACGTTGAATTTATCACAGCTTACTCCGTGATCTCGTCTCGCGTGGTGCCTCCGGTCTTTGATCTGGTTACAGAATTCGTACGGAACGTTGAGAGAAATGGAAGACGAGCGGACGCGATAAATCATCCGGCCCGACGATTCACCCACCGGTATTTAATTAACGATATCTATCGGGTTGTGTTATATTTGCTGTCATTCTTGAAAGAGAAGCGAAGCTTTCTGCCGCCTGCGTGATCGTGAAAACTCACGAAGAGATTTTGTAAAGACAGAGACACTCACCACCGCCGGGGTCGTTGTTTTAGAAGGCGACGGAGAGGTCAAGGATCTGTCCGCGACTGCCAGTAAAAATCTAAAGTCATCGAGCTCAGTCGCGACGTAAATGGTTTTGTGCTCGCGGATGGCTTTGTCAGACGAAATCTCGGTTATGTTGTTCGATAGTCCGAAGAACTCGGTTGCTCGAGCGAAACGTGTACATAGTCTACTCGTTGTAGGAAAAGGCCTTTTGTTCACGTCCTCTCGAGTCGAAGAATCGTCTGGACAATAAATTGCATCGTTAATAACCGAAAATAACTATCTCTCTAAACAAGTACAAATTAAGTTCCCTATAGACACATTGTGCAAATAGTGCACAATAACGGAATCGTGAATTGAAAATTTGCAATATTGTGCTAAAATGGTGCATCATAACGCAGAAATTTTATCGAAATAAAATTTCTAAAATAATATTTATCAAAAAATAGATAAATCTAAGTTTGAGGTATAAATATTTTACAACTAATTTAATATTGTTTCATTATTAATTTATAATATAACCATGCTAAATATGTAATATTTTATGATGTGTAATATTTCTACATAATAATTTAGAAATAATTAGACATTATTGGAAATGGATTAATTACATTTCTAAATGTTTTATGTACATATAATACAGCTATGATATTTTTTTCAATTATTAAACAATTTTTTTTTTAATTAAATTTTGCAAGTACCATTAAGATGAATCGACATATCGTCATAGTTTTGCCGGAATACTATTTCAAAATTACATGCGCAAACAGCTAGCTCAATATTTCTACATCAATTTTCGTATAATATTTATAACTACATCTACATGATTGCAAATTATAATTTTTATACAAAATTTCGTCTTGCATATAAATTTAATAAATGTTAACTAGTAATATATAACAAGGATTCTCGAAATTAAAACAACAAACAATTGAAAAACAGGCTACTGAGAGTCAGCGCGGATATCGGTGCGCAATTAAAGTATACACTCTGACTTGAGATAGTGAGCACGCGTTGCGGAATGATAAACGCTTGAGTGTATAAGTTGACGGGAAAAAATTCATTTTGCTATGGACAAAATTTATCCAAGGCTTCCTTAGTCTTCATCAGTTCTAATGGTTGTTTGAGAAGTGTCATTTCCTGCGACACTGCCACGGGTAAAGATGCCACTACGAATTTGGCAAACCGTTGGTGACGTGACTGCTTCCCGTTTACGGTAACTGATGACGACTGGAATTTTTTATTTTCTACATTGATACGCTGAAGAGGACTCCAAAGCGAGTCGAAACGTTCATTTGATTTTGTTGCATCGCTTAAGTATGAATAAACAATTTCAAGAACTGTAACAATTTTAATTGCGCACCGCGCTGACTCTCAGCCTGCTTTTCAATTGTTTGTTGTTTTAATAAATATTGTTTTACCGGGATTAATAAATCTTGAGTATGTACTGTTACCTATATATAAAATTATTTAAATAGTCATCTAGATAAAAAAATTTTAGACAAAAATTTAGATGAAAAAAGGTTTATCTTATTTTTATTTAGATTATTATATAATGTACATTATCTTTATTATTTTCTTAGATAAAAAAAGTATTATCTTTTTCAAATTGTCTAAGATAAACAATAACGAAAATAAAATTTTATTCTGTTAGTCTCAATCTCCAAGTTATCATTTATCCTAATACGAAAATTTTTCAAAATGATAACAGATTTGAATTCCGAATTTCACCGTCAGTACCGAAAATTTTATTTATAGCATACGTACCGCGAATTACAGATTTTTTGTACTGGCAGTACATATCAAAACCTTGTGCAGATTGCACAGATCAGTACAACATGTAAATTTGCCACAAAATTATAAATTAAAAAATCTTATAGAATTTCTTTTAGGAATTTCTACATGGAATTTTATTAGCCATTGTATAATGTGAGTTGTATATTCCTTCTATTTTTTAACTTTGACTTTTTAAACACAAGATTATTAGGCCTAGGTCAGTCACAGCGATTCTTAGTGCTGAGTAAGATAAATATACGGAATTATACTACTGACCCAAATGACGCCACCGTAGTTTGTTATGCGTCTGTAATAAAACATAACTGCATGATTAAAAATCTAAACATTATCGGAAAGCAGTCGTCAAAATATATCAAATGGCTTCGTCAAAGTAAATAAACGTATATAATGTGATTTTCCATGAAAAGCTGTTTCCAAAATCCCATGTCAAGAATCTATCACTTTTAATTATCCACGACTAAATTTATTCTTAAATTGTTACTATGAGAATGTAACATGCAAAATGATAAAATCAAATAATTTTGGGTTGTAATATAAAATGTTTTGCAAAATTAATATGTTTAAAAAATGATAAAATAATGAAGTATCATATAATGATATAATTTTTGTACACTACAATAGGGATGACTAATACATAAATAGGAAGGCCTAGGTCATAATGCAGAAGTTTTACCGAAATAAAATTTCTAAATAATATTTATGAAAAATTAGACAAATCTAAGTTTAAGGTACAAATATTTTACAATTATTTCAAAAATCATTTGATTCTTTATTTAAAATGTTACCATGCTGAATATGTAATATTTCGTGCTGCAATATTTCTACATTATAATTTAGGAATAATTATGCATTTTGTAAATATGTATATGGATAATTATATTTCTGTGTACTATGTTTTATACATAATATAGCTAAAATATTGCTAAAATTTTCATTTAATAAACAATTTCTTTCTAAATTTAATTTTGCAAATATATCATTAGATGAATCAACATATAATAGTTTTGTCAAAATTCTATTTCGAATATATATGCACAGTCAATACTTTATGAAAGGTCAATACATCTTCTTCGTCTATTTTTATAAATATACTTACATAATTGCAAATTATAATTTTTATGCAAAATTTTGTTATGTAATTTAATAAATGTTGTTCTGTAAAAACAGGCAAATGAGAGTCTACGCGATTGTTAATGCGTGTCCATAATTCTTCTTGTTTAGTAACAAAATAACATTAGATATGTCCGAACGTTTCGCTCCGAGTTTGGATCATCTTCAGCGAAAAAACAATAATCGTAACTTCCTCCGCATCACATAGCGTTGTCAAATGTGTTTTTGTCTGTCACAATCGGGTGGTTATCCGAATGGTATATCTTGAAATTTGAAAGTGTGACGACAAACATCAATATATGTTAACTACAAAAGATTCGCAAATGACCTGTTTTTATTCACCATGTGAAACGAGGAGAAGAAAATATCCATAAATATCACGCAAAATTAGTCAATAAATATTACAAACGTTGACGGTAACACAGTTAAATTAACATTAATAAAACGCAATAATTACAGATCTCTCGAATTTGAACGTTATAACAGTTCTTGTCAGTGTCACGGTCACAACAAAAGATGATCCAAACTCGGAATCCAAAATCGAAACGTTTAGACATATCTAATGTTATTTTGTTAATAAACAAGAAGAATTATGGACACGCATTAACAACCGCGTAAACTCTCATTTGCCCCTCGTTTTTTAAGTATTGAATTTTGTGAGCCCTTCTTAAAACTTTAATTTAATAAATGTTGTCTAATAAATGTTGTTCGGGGAAACGTTTATTTAATAAATAAGATTGGTTATTGCGAAAAATATCACCACATGCCTCGATAGTCGAATTAGTAGGGCGCATACACGGAACGTAATGCCTCGTGCCCACAAGACGCGACAAGCCTTTCCGCGCGGCGGAAGTTGGCACGGTAGCCAATCATATCTTCTGCTGCGCGAAAGAAGATAAACTCTATCCAATTTTGATAGACGCTATCGCGTCAACTTCCGCCGCGCGGCAAGCGATTCTGCGTCCTGTGGACACGAGGTATAAGAAGATCCAGGTTTGATTCCTATTTGAGGTATTATCTTTTTATAAACTTTTACAGTTTTTCCGGGAAGGGAAAATCTTACACATGCTTTTAAACATAAATTTACGTTCCGACTTTATGCAATAATTATATTTCAAGTCTGACGAATATGTAACGCGCAGTTCGAATAAACCAAAGATTATAAAAATTATTACTCAACGATAAGAACCACTGTGACTAACATAGGCATGATAACCTTATGTTTGATATTCACGTTAGTTTCAGAGTTTCACTTATTTTTTACTTTTATTGCGTATTGATTTAAAATATTGAATTTAAAGGGAAATGTTTTTTGTTAGAAATTAAATTATTTAAGGTAAAATTAATTAATGTTCTGGTTATACAGTCCGAACTAAAAGTTAAAACTGCAACAAAATATATTTAGTTTCGCTACAAAAGTTATTATAAAATAAAAATTTGTATTTTTTCGAAGAAAACAATGAAAAATTGATGGTTTATAATAATTTTTGCAACGACTATTTTGTTGCAGTTTTAAAGACATAACTTTTAAACCAATTAGTAGATCTAAATCAATTTTTGCACAAGTATTTATTAGAATTTTGTTAGTATATATAAAAATTTTTATGTTCCTAATTTTCAATGTTCCTTCCTTATCAAATTGGCAAAAAAAACCGCAATTTTTGTACATTTGATGAGAAAGGAGCATTGCGAATTAGATCAAAATTTTTACATATACTAACAAAACTAATAAATTATTTGTGCAAAAATTGATGCAGATCTACTTACTCATTTAAAAGTTATTTATAAGATCAAGAATAAATAAAAAATTAAATAACTTTTAATCTAATAAGAGAATTGTGTTCAAATTTTATATAGACACACAAACGTAATAATAGAACAATCTGTGAAATTTTTACATTCTTGGTAACGTTTTTGAGATACCACCCATACATCCTTAAACAAACTTTTGTTTTTAAGAAATAAAGGTTTAGAAATAACAAAATCTGAGAGCATATTGTTTTCATATCCTAAATTTTACTCATAGCAATATTACCTAGAAATTAATTTTATCTTTTATCTAAGTAAATTAAAGTTAAATCAGCTTCATCTTAGATACGTTTACATACAATATAATTTTTCTTATCTTTATCTAGATAATTTTAAGTTTAACTTAAATATAAGTACGACACTGCTGGTGACACGAAGATATAATTAAGATGTGCGCGCCACTCAGTCACCGTAAGACTTGTTGTGTTTGATTGTTCTTACAATCGAAATTCTTAATCCTTACATTTGATGAATAATCACAGATTTTCAGAAGCGGTAAATTAGCTATTTTCATCCTCCCGTTAATTTTGCGACTAACGACTCAATGCATTCTTATTTTTTATTGATCGTACAGAGAGGAAAGAAATTTAAGCGACGCGACACAGCAATACGTGCCGCGTCCCATGTCTCGGAAAATTTTGGCGAGTTTCAAGGTTGTAAAAGCTATCCGTAATGCATAAAATGCGAAGGCATAAATCGATCTTTACGCTCGCGTGACAAAATGATCCAAGAACGATGTTATCGGGTCACGTTTCCACTCGAATCTTCTTTGAGAGTTTTCTTGCTGAGCAGGCAACGAGTGTGCAGTACAACTGAGATATAGGAATTCGGAATTCTCCATAGTGACGAGGATGGAAAACATCCAATATGTAAAGAGATCCATTTTATTTACAGCATACAAGATATCTAAGACTTACCACATTGCCTTTCTAGTGACGGACTCTAACAAATTCTGTATTTGATTTTCTTTTAGTAAATATGTTTGAACGCGACTTGAGATTTTATACAGAAAACGCACGTGAAAAAATCAAATCATTTAATTGACAATGAGTTTGAAAATGTCAAACATAAAGATGAGACGGCTTATATCAGTTACAGCGGATCTTGGTGCTGAATAATAATTTTTGCAATCTCTGGCTTATGCGAACTGCGCGCTTATATTCGTCGGACTTGAAATACAGTTTTAATAGTCCCCCTTCCCCCTTCGCCCGAGGGGAATTCTATAGATGCTTCTGAGCATCAAAACTATTAAAACTATGTTTCAAGTCCGATGAATATGCGGCGCGCAGTTCACATAAACCGGAAATTGTAAAAATTAGATAATTTGAATTTCCCAAGCGCGTTTTCTGTACCGTTTTCGGAAACAGAAAATTAACTCTCCAAAAGGGGGGGGGGAATTCTATAGATGCTTCTGAGCATCAAAACTATTAAATTGCTCGTTAATTTAATAATATTACGTTTTCAGGCATCATGCGTTAAATGTGTTTCAAGTTTAACGAATAAGCGACGTGCAGTTTGCATAAGCCGAAAATTGTAAAAATTATTTAGCACTAAAATCCACTGTGATCGATATAGACCGTCTCATATTTATGTTTGTCACCTAATTGAGTTAAGCTGATATGAGTTGATTAAGTTGATATGAGAAATATTTCTTAATGATTTTTGTAGTATGTACTATATGTAGTGAAAGGACGATGATAAAACAAGCAGATTTTGAGCTCCAAAAGAGCCATTACGTCTTTTAATGGCCTTCTCTGAAAATATTTTGTATTCTGTTGTAGTATTTTACTACTGAAAATTGTAAGATTCGTACAAAAAATATTTTTAAGCACTAAAAATCGTTTTAACCGAATAAAGCCTATTTTATTTATTAATTTATGTCGTTCATATCAGTCGATTATCAATTAATATTGTTTATTTTACTACAGTTTTAAACTTTTATTAACATATCCTTCTCACAATAGCTTCTTACACATTTAATAGCTTATTAATAAATTAAAATTTTTTGAAACTCAGCAGCTCTCAAAAATTATAAAAAAGACACACCGTTTTTACTTCCAATTCCGGGAGTCAAAAAATCGGCCTATTTTAC
This sequence comes from Solenopsis fugax, assembly GCA_003595255.1. NCBI lineage: Eukaryota > Metazoa > Arthropoda > Insecta > Hymenoptera > Formicidae > Solenopsis > Solenopsis fugax. The sequence continues at coordinate 36,608 of QKQZ01003721.1, read as the reverse complement.
CTATTGCTCTTAGTAACATAGAGTATAGAAAAAGTTAAGTCTCGATTAGCCGAGAAACCCTTTCACCCTTCCCGATATATGTTACTCGATCATGCAGCACATGCTGCCTCACCTATCAAAGCACACGACAAACGATCAAGAATTCGAGTCACCAGGTCGCTAGTTCGCACACTGCACACGTTTCCAGAATCTCGATCACTTGACCAACTGAATTTATCGAGTGTTCAGTTACTATCATATGTTCTTTCTCCTTCCAGATACGTGAAAATAAATTAAATAATAATAATTGTTTAGTGTCAAAATATTAATAATGGTATTCGAGTAACGTGTAAAAAAAATAATTATACGAATACTCCGAATAGTTGGAAAATTAAATTAAGGTAAAGAATTATATGTACATACAATAGTTTTCGATTTAAACTAAAAAAGCACGAATTATCCGTCACAGATTTCAAATTATCGAGCTCTCGTGAAGGCCGTAGTGCTAACATGGAGAATATGACGATTTTATATATTTCTGATTTATTACGTAGAATATATATATTGTATATATATGTATATAGGGAATTTAAACAGAACGCAGTTATCCGATAGCACCGAGTATATATTACGATATTGGACGGAAAAAGATATGGATATTATTCTCATCGACGTCATTATAAAAACAATATTCACATTCGTTAATAACGTTATTAATTATTTCGATATCGTCTCATGCATATGTTATGTGTATTGCGTAGTATATTTTTCTCGTTGGTAAAACGCGAAAATCCCTTACACCAAATTAATCGTATAAACATCAATAATGTCTGAAATATTATATTTACGATAGGAGTATAAATCTTTTTCCTCGCACGTCTACATTAGTTTATTATCCATGAAAAAGTTTTGCGCTATTCATTCGAAAGAACTTGAAACGTTGTAAGGAAAATCGCCTCTATAAGTAACCTGGAAAATTTTCACTTCTTTTTGTGGAATTTAACTTTTAATTAAAAGCAATATATTTTAAAATCAATAATAATAGGTGTATTAAAAGAAATAATGGTGTACAAAAAAATACGATATTAGTTCGTACCATCCTAAAGAGACGCACAGGACGCACAGGACGCGAGGTAGAGCACTCGGTTTGTATCTCGGTCAGCTGCAGAAATCTGGAATTATCGAGGAGGCGCGGGAGGAAGGGTAACGAGAGGAGTGAGAGGGTGGATATTGCACTCTCGAGGTAAGTCAGGGGCGGCGGTCTCGGTCGCAGGGGAAAAGGGGGTTAGCGCACAGCAAGGGGTGCCGCCGGTAGCGGGAGAACGGGCATTTAGAGAGAGAGGGAAGGAGTGTACGTGTATTATGGAGAAACGTTGGAGGGCGCAGTCTCGGCTTGCACGCCGGGCATTCGCGTTCGCGCGCCGCATGTTCGTCGCTCAGTTTCGGTCCAGACGGAATTGCACGCGCATACATCTGCACTCGTACTCGTAGTCAGTGCTGGATATATACATAAGCGCGTACACATACAAGCGTACACATACGTACATATATTATATATAACACATACTGACCCCGCGCGCTGTTCGCCGTTGGTCATCGGTCCAGTCAGCTGCCCGAAGTTCGAAAGGTTCGCCGATTAGCGCGAGAAGTGAATCGAAGAGCCGCGATTTTTACTCGTTATCGCGAAGCGAGAAATATTCGTGACCGTCCTGTTGGTTTCTTGAATTTTTCTTCGCGCAATATATGCTTATCTTCTTTCCAAACTAGTTTCAATGCGCGAATTAATTAGTAGTTACGAAATTCATTGATAAATTATATTTAAATCATTTTCATTATTAGTCGAATCATTCAGTTGTACCAAGAGACAGATATCAACAGTTTGGATTCTCGATCTCGTATTTTTTTCCCTCGCCGTTCGCGCGACTGCAGCAGCGAATCGTAATAAGAGGCACGGTCGAGCTCGCCAAGAACTTGTGCGATTGCTCCTCTTTGCCGGGTGCCCGCAGGGGAGCTCTAGTCTTTCTTTTCCTTCACCTATTACTTTCCTACCCTGAGGAACGTCGACTTTATTAAAGGTTCCGTAGGTCGATCGGATTCGTGACTAGGTCGCGTATACAAGACCCTCGTCACCGTGGTCAAAGTCTGAATAACACCTGACCAGGAAGTTCCGTCTGAGTGCTGGCCATCGTCGACGGGCCAATTTCTTCGAGCGTGGAACGAGACAGATCGGACGTTTCTAATCTTAAGATCGCTATTTGACGAAAACTAATTGATCTGGTTAGTAAGAGTCCCTGAAAAACTTGTTTACGCAAGAAAAAGAAAACACGCGTCTACGAAAGGAAAGAAAGTACGTTCGCTGATTGCTAATCCGTATCGACAAAATATATCGTTAATCTCGTAGCAGTGATTCGCCCTTTCAAAGTTCGTACGCGCGTTTTAAATCTCCGTTTGACACTAGACGCGACTTGATACTTTCTTCGAGACAATCAAAGAATTTAATTACACGACCTCAGAGACGGTCGAAGATTCTACTTAACACCTTTCACGTTCATCCACTTGCCATTTGATTATAAGCTGTTCACTCGAAAGCAATGTGTACTTCTGTAACATACGCGTGCGTTATGACAGTTCGCACGGATGATCGACACTGAGATCACACATCTTCGTCGCCCTTCGCGCCTGTCGCAACGTTAAAGCTCCGAATGGTAGAAGCGCGACGCGTTCTGTAAGACACGGGGCACAAAGAGAACAGAGTAACAAAGCACATCTCTCGGTGAACATAATATCCACGTAAAGTGATAATGATGTTGCTGCGTACGTTTTGGTGGCTGGTTTGTACCTCCTCTGTGACACTCGGGGCGCAGCGTGCGAAAGAACTCGGTGACGGCAAAGGTAAGCTGTAGAAATGTTTCGGATGTCCTCATTTCTTTTTTTATTTCCCTTGCATGCGTCTCTAGGCAGCGCGCACGTTCTTTCCCCAACTGAGAAGTATGCGGGCGAATTAATTATTCCTTGATTACGCGTAGGGGATGCAACGGTATATAATTTGGGCCGGTAATAGACTACAATTATTGCAGTCACGTTCTAGGAATATGTCTCGAGATACCGAAACGACCGGGACGAGAGAGAGGATCCGCGCGTTGGCAGCAGGGAGAGTCCGTGGGACACTGGGGACAGAGTTACGAGTTCCGACCGCGCGGAATTTGCACTTTATTAAAACGAGTCGCGCAAACAGAACCGCACCAGAACCGGGACGGGGAATTATATTCGCGTTAAACCCGGTTACGGTTGATTGTACCCGCGCTCCGCGTAATTGCATTTAGGACTTGGCCGTGTAAGGAAACGATAATCACAATGACGTTCGAGTCGATTTGCCCCGCCGCAAAAGGGATCGGCAGTTTACGCCCGGCCCTACGTGCAATCCGTTGCGCGCGGGTCGCGGATTACCCTTCCGATTTCTGGCCGGATGGCAAAATCTCTTCCGATTCCACCGACCGTGGAATTCCTGTAACGACAATCGCTGGAAAATCGATTCGGCGAACCGATTCCGGGGAGGAGGTTACATTCCGATATTTCTTTTTGTTGACGCTCTCTGGTGCCCTGGCCCCTGTTGGTGCTCTGGCCCCCGTCGAGCTCGCAAGCGCAGATATCGTCCCGTGTATCGCGCCGGATACACGCGCGGACGGTGGTGCTCGCTGTTTATCGAGCGTGAAATTTGGACTCACACAGCGGACTATAATGGCCGGGCCGCGTTTACGAGGTTTACGAAACACGTCCCGGCCGGTCCTTGTTCCGGGCGCGTATATAAGAGCCGGTAGCCCGTCGTCCTGTTCGTTACGCGATTAAATTGTACGCCAAGATGATTAAACAGCCGTCCGTAGTAATGGTCCGCCAATGTTTTATCCAAACATCTCTCACGGCAGAAGCATCCCCCTTTCTCTCTGAACTTGTACGCTGTCACAATACTCAAGCCGGTTACGACGAAAAATAACTACGTACCGCGCTGAGGTCTTACATTAATGTGAAGCGTCTTGGATGCGAAGTGACATTAAAAGAAAGAATTGATATTATATTCCTTTTTACATTGCAATGTAAAGCTGAAATATGGCGAGCGCTAAAGTATCGGTATATAGTTTCGCGTTCACAATGAATTCGTATTTTATCTCGTTTTCAGTGATAATAATTATTAAATTAATTTTACTCTAATTGCTGATGAAATCACGGTATTGCGGGATACGGCTTAAAATATCTATCTTTCCAGCGAATAATTGTATTTTGCGAAAGAAGGACACAATGCATGTCCTTTAGATTTAATTAATGTCTGTTGAACCGTACGACAAATTGGATAATTTAATGTGATCGGACTGCAAACGCTTTTTTGAAAGAATTATGCTCGAAACGTGTATCGCATGTAAACGGCTTTAATAGCAATATTACAGGTATCAATATCCCGGTTTATTAACAACGTTAATTTTACGGTATAAAGAATGTCGTTAATCGGACCATAATTAATCTCATAATCGGATTACTCTTGGTTAAACGCGTTTCGTTAGGACGATCGTAGTAGTCGCGCGATTCACACAAGTCGTTATTGTGTGCCAGATGCATATGGATAAACATAGTGGAAAGGCGAACGGTGTGTACAACAAGCTGTTACAGAACGCTAATATACCGTGCACGCGCGCGCGCGCGCGAGCATCTAGCTGCTCGCGCTACTCTAATTACAACATTTATCGTTACAACGGGACACTAAACGTTACTATTAATTATGGCCCTAAAGTACCACTTAGTTACCGCCATTAGGCGAGCGTTCTGTACCGGAAGTTAAGCTTAACCCGACTTTGCAGCTCCTACGATCGAACGCTCGAGTCTTTTAATGAACTCACTGCACGGAAGAGAGTACGTATTCCAATTGTCGCTTTGGGTACGCAAAGCGTGTGCCGCGTCAATTTTGCGTCTTCCGCCAATCGCATGTATCGTATCGCGGCTCTAGAACAGGGATAGAAAGTCGTTACTTCTTCGTTACTTTATAGTTACTTGATCGTTATTTTTATTTTTTCATAATAACGATTTGGTAATGATATTAAAATTTTTCACGCTAGAGTTGGAGAACAATCACTTATAACAAAACACTTGTTGTCATTATGCAGTATTCGTTGAAAAAAGTAACTTGTTAGTTGACTAGTTAGGTAACTAGGGAAAGTAACTCAAAAAGTAACTCGTTACTTTGATTTGTTACGTAACGAGTGAAGTTACAAGTTAGTATTTTTCAATGAGTTTTCAATGATTTTTCAATGCATAAAGATCAGTTAAGAGGATGCTATACTGACGAGAATTACCGACACATTACAGTTTAATTTTCGAATTGGCTCGACAGATCACAAAATCCTTTTGCAGAATAAAAGTACGCACCAAAACAAAGTGCGGAACGGTAAATTTTACGAGAAAAGCGAAGAAAAAGTTAAAAATTCATTTATTTTCGGCCCGTGGATCTGTCAACCGAGGTTAACTTTTGTCATTTACTGACGTTCTGTAGCATATTTCTGACGTATGTATGAAATGAGACCGTTCCGCACTTCAGAAAACTCTAACGCTATCTGTGTGTCATTCCAATCAAAAGCCTAACAAAAAAGTTTAATCCTTGAACATCTGTAAGTGTACAAATTTCGCTTAGCGCACGTAAACGATGACAAGCAGAGCAGTGATTGTGTGCAAAAGTAATTGATAGGTCTTTTCGCAGATGGAACTACAATCAAAAAACAAAGATAGATCTCTGCATTAGCTTGGTGTTAGCATTCCCCCTTTCCCTTCTACAGAAAAAATAATCTGCAGTACCGACGTTGAGGAAATTCAGCTTTAGGTATAGCATCCTCTTAACTATCAAAAGTGATTATTCCAACCCTGGCCTTACCATTACTATTATGAAAAATTGTAACATTATTACCAAATGTGCATAATCGCGCGACTACTACGATCGTCCTAACGAAACGCGTTTAACCAATTCCTGCTCTAGAAATATGCGATTCTCATACAGTATACAGTCTAGAGTAATGCAATATATATTTATAAATCCTGTCTGACCGTAAAAGAATTTCTCATAGTGGGCAATGATACGATATAATCTCGCATGCGCTTACGGCCGGCGCCGTGTGCAGACTCGACGGAAGCAATTTTCCGCTAATCCATTTCGGGGTCGCGAAACACGCCTAATCGACTGTATACCCATAGCCGCTCGATCGTAGCTATAACTTTTAATCTAACGACTTTTTCCACTCAGATAATTGCCATTTAAATTGAGGCAGCATCGGGAATACTCGACGGAGGGATCAATACGCGACAGGGAGTCCCTTCGCGAGTGATCCGTGCAAGACAGGGAACGTCGTCGTGTACACCGTGTAAGCCGCCTTAAGCCGATTTAAGCTCGGTTAGGGTCGCGCGTGCGACATTTCTTCGCGAGATGAAATTGAAATGAGCGGAGCGGAGCGGTGCGGCGCGATACGGTGGAACGTGTATAGCTAAATGAAATGCACGCGAAGCGAACATCGGACAATGGATCCCGAGATCAGGCAGCGAGTTTACGCGCATTGTCCGGTGGAAACTCATTTTGACGAATCTGTAATAAGATCGCACGAATTTTATTCCACTTCACGCAAGAGAAACACGCCGAGGAAAACTTTTCACCTGAACATGCGAGCATGTTATAACCGTAATCTTGGAGAGCTCTTTACGCAAGTAGTGGCAAACTCGCGTGGGAAATGCCGTCGTGAATCGCGAAAAGCGCGAGAGATTGCGTCGTGTTCTCCGTTATTTAGCGTTCGCCGCTCGGCGGAATTTCCTGGATGGTTGTGTCATGCAAATACGTATCCGCGCGTTTCGACACGGCGCGGCGGCGCGACGACGACGCTTCTTATTACAGACTGCGAGGAATGGTATCCTTTTTCAATTTGGGTACCGGAGGATGTATCATAGGAAGGACACGAAGTTGAAATCTCAAGTCCTCCGCGAGAGTTTCCTCGGTGATTCAGCGCGTCCCACGAGTTTTCCGCCCGTTTTCACACCGCGTGGCTTTGCGTACCACAAGAAGCGACTTCTCTTGCGTCTTCAATTTTCCTCAGCGCGTGCCAAAACGTAATTTCAACTCGAGACCCGATTGCCGAGACGCTGAACAGAGTTAAAAAATATTAAAGTCCCGATTTGACCTTGTCAACGCTACACAAAAAGTTAATACTTATTATTCGTTTTCGCTTCTGACGAATCAGAATTCCGAATTATCGGACCATTGCGATAATCCCTAATGAGATCAGTTAAATTTTAGAGAGCGCGCATAATGCATAATAATTTTATTCGTTATAAGCGAGTTGATAATGACAACCTATGAATAATAATGATGCTAATGAGTTGCAGCTGTGATGTATAATACGTTATAAACTCTTGCATTATTTTGTGTTTTAAAATATACCGCAATTAAATCGATAATGTTTGCGTTATAAAATATATATCGCAGTAACAAATATATTTAAAACATTATACAAAGAAATTTCTTTGTATCTATATCCAAAACTGCATCATATGCGATATCACATTCGGCAAGGTCTTCGCTATAAACTGAGAGAAATGTTTCGTAAAATCAACCAAAGTTTAGTTGAATAGTGATCAAATGAATTTTATAGTGACAGTTACTAAACATATAGTTGTTTTGACCAAACAATTTGTAGCCTTAACCAAATAATTATTTTCATACAACAAATTACAAAAAGTCGGTTGAATTTGAAAAAAGGTATATAAAAATCACACAAGTAAAAAGCACTAAGATCCAGCTTGACCCTAGAAGGCGTTCTTATTTCAATTTGTATGTATTACATTAAAGGTCGAATATCTCCAATTTTAAATTACAAAAAGTTTTGTTAAATGTAATTAAGTTTTTGGTACCAGTAACTATAAAATTCATTCGATCACTATTCTACTAAACGATTTCTCTCAGTGTAATCGATACGTTTGTTGTCTCGAGTGATCAGGATCCATTCCAGCTCATTTATCTCGTTAACTGGCGTAATGGTGGCGAAACCATCGAAAGAGATACACGTCATTTAACTTCCGTTTCGGTCATGCTATGAAATTCCACAGAATCACATGTCTCGCTTTCCAGCGAGATATTCGTAAGCAGAATGCGATGTGATGATAGTGCAGCAGTTAGCGATGCCAACGAGCGCACTGTGACAGCACGCGCTCGCAGCTACTTCCGTGACCTCCGGCGCCCGCAAAGCGCATCCCGACTATCTTGTTTCTGGGCGTTCCTTGGTACATATTCTCATTACCTTGGCGTATACATGCCGTATACGTACGAATGTGGGTACAGGCTGCTGCAAACCTTTCTGCCGTTCATTCTTCGACGTATCAATTTTTTTGCCGAGAAGTTCAATGGATATCTCGATACAAATTTTTGCTTTTGCTACAATTTTAAAAGTTCCAATTTGTCCAAGTTTATTTTAGGAATTACTAGTGTCACAATTTTGGAACGATCGCTAGTCTTCTTGGTTAGGATTGTACAGTCTGTGGGTGAAAGGTTACGAGAAAGGGACGTCCCGGACATCTTGCGCATATACGTGAACCTTGCACGTGTATATACGAACTTACGAACAGTGCTCACGAGCGTAAGGACGAAACTGCAAGAACGATACAGTTGCCACATGAATAACGTTGATAAGCATCCGGTCTATGGTCCTCTTTTATTCAATATTATCGTGAATAAGAAAGAAAGAGATACGATTAGACGGTCCTATTATCTATCGAAATCATTACGTTAAACTTGATAACTAGTATAAGCAGAAAAAGTCGCTAATACTGGCAAAGGCCTCCTAAAGTATTATATTTCTCCTTCTTACTTCTCGGAAACTAAACATTGCACTGTATTAATACTGATTAAAATATGATTTCCTTAGATAATTAAAAAAATCCCATAGTCTATATATTCATGATCTTTTTCCATATGAAATCTAATAATAATAGAGGAGAAGAGGGTAATATGGCACCCATTTTTATTTTATTTAATAATTTTGTTAATAATCAATATTTTATATTGAAACTGGAACGATTCTAGTCAAAGTATTGTTTAAGAGATTCTAAACTCAAACTAATGAAATATTTATTACTTAGGGCGTGATTTATAAAAATGTGACGCACTGCATAATCGGTGGAAGAAAAAAAATGGTGGTAATATGATTAACCCAAAAATAATTTTTTAAAAATCGATTTAGTTTAGAAAAACACAGTATTTTGTTAAAAAATTATATATTTTTAATTTTCCCTCGTTTAAAATTTTCCTGTGTTCAAAGACTTTAGAGATATCATGAGAAATATCATTTTATCTCTGTTTAACATTAAGCAACAAACATAAAATGATATCTCTAATGTTTTTGAACATCGCCCTTTAGAGAAGCAATCGATTTATCGAAGAAATATTTTGATATGAAAATTTTGTTTATAAATCCATATTAACAAAATCCTATATATGTTAGTGTTTAATTTTGTATAACTCAAAGTGTGTATAGCCGAATAAAAAGTGAAATAACAAAAAAACACTAGAGTGTACGTACATTCGTGTGATAATACGCTCAAATTTAAAAACAATGAAGAAGTATGTGTAATTAAATGTTAAAATATACCTTGAAAAAGTTTAGAAGTGCTCAAAAGTAAAAATGCCTTATAATAATTGTTAGCTATTGTGTATTGTCATATTAGCGCCATTAAAAAACGGCGGGCTATTAATTGAAGAATTCCATAAACAATTGTTAGAATTCGTCACCTAATAACGGAGATAATAGGAGTAACTACAGTAATGTCTATAGTAACCACAATACCCTCTTCCCCTCTAATTAAAAACGAATTTTTTTAAAAGCGAAAATAAAATTTTCACGATTTTCTCTTGCAAACTGCATAGTTAAAACAATATTGAATATATTATTGATAATATTAAATTTTACATGTTTGTAGCTGACTAAAATTGTTTTGTTTACATATTTTTCTTTTATATTTTTCTCGTAATGCAGTTTGAAACATAAAATCGCTGTGCAGCATAAAGCGAACCGTTAAATAGCTCTCCGTGAGAATAGGCAATAATTACAAAGTCTTCAACTACAATGTTGACAAATGTTTCATGAATTTTTTCATATTTTCTTTAATACCTTAAAATAGAAAAAATAGCGTCGGATCCACTAATAAGTCAAAAAAATATATAAAGTGAAAGTTAATTTTATAAACTTTGTTGTCTAATATGTAAAAAATGTTCTCTTTTTTACTTAGTTTAACAATTTATTTTAGTTAACTTCTTTCTTACGGGGTCGTGTATGAATTTTGTCATTGATGCCTTCTGTGCCAGTTTTGGGACCCAATTTCTCAGACTCTCTTTTCGAGTTATGTTGCAAAAGCATTAATTATTACAAAATACGAAATAGTAATGTAAAAACTGTTATACCACATCTGATAGAAGACACTTGTTTGTACTAATATATTTAATGTTTTACTTTTAGCTTTTGTTTAAGAAATATCATTCAAAAACAAAGTGGTATAACTTTCCTCTAATACAGGGATTAGTCATTAAATGCCTTGGCTCAGAAACAAGTTGAGGAGTTGATCTGGCGGAGAGTTTTGTTGGCTGCCAAGTCTTCGCAAATTTTTACTGGAAGTCACTGCCAAAGCTAAATACAGAGTTTTTAGAGTGTGAAACGAGAGCGAAAGTGTTTCGAGTTTTACTCCGATATTCGTCGAAGCGAAAAATACACGCCGCGAATGCCAGCCATTACTTTCCGTTTAATTGAGACCCGGTGTAATGACGCGCGATCGCCATCGCTCAAAACATTTGCTCTTCTCCTCTTTCCGCTCCCATTTAATTCCCTACGAATAGCTGAGTCAACTTCCATGACCGCTGCGGCGGAAAGGAGCCACAGTTAAAAACAACTTTAATTATTTTAATAGAGAGATGACAAGAGTTGTTTTAGTTCATACGGGTTCGTTAGTGAATTTAGCTGCGAGTACAGCCAAGAGTCTCGCGCCCATTACAAAGCGCCATGCCATCCTGAACGAATCAAAACTTTCGTTCCGTGAAATGAATATTATTTTTTCTACCGATGAGAGGCAGAAGTGCACGCTCGCGCGCCGAAACTAACTTCCATTCCGGCTTCGACTTGATTTTATTTTATGCCGTAGTAACTTTTTTATACGTCACTTGTCTAATAGGATCTCATCCAGCATGCGGCTATGTGCTTTCGGATGTGACCGACAATAATCCTATACGGATTCGATCGTGCCGCGCAGACGGAAATTGTGCTACCTTTAAATTTGCCGGTGGGACTTGCGCGGGGAGCGAGTTTTTCGCTGACAAAGTCGAAATACATTTACCTTTGACCGCTTGCACGCGTCGTTGATCACGAACGATATCGAGTCAGCTCTTCGAGGACTAAAGTCCGATGTTTTTACTTCAGCGGCGGCGGCATAAGTCGGTCACTATCCCCATCGATATCTGGACGAAGAATTACGAGACACGGAAGAAAGGAAATGCGCGACGGGGAGTTGATATAAATCGAAAGTTCATCCGATTCGTTGGCGAAAAATCTTTAGCTCGTTGTGAAATGCCCGTGGCGTGATACATTTCTCTCTTTCTCTCTCTCTCTCTCTCTCTCTCTCTCTTTCTCTGTCGCGGACGCGGAAAAGAATCTCTCGTCGTATAAACGGCCCGTACGGTATTTGCACTCATAGATATATATTCATCGCATTTCGTAAAGATGAGCGCGCGACTCGGAACGGAAAAGCGACGGCATAAATTGCTCCAATATCGGGACGCTAGTTACTTGATACCTCCACCGAATCATCGGCCACGATCCGATGAGAGGTCACGTACGAATCTTCATTTACCACCTTCGTAATCGGAATAATCCATAATCAGATCGCTTAACCGTGATTTGCGCGATTCTCTTTGCACGACGGATTTACATCACAAACTTGGGGGAAAGAGCATATACCTATGCCGAGTGCCGCGAGATTTGTCACAGGTTTACACAAACGAACGAATCGATGTTATATAGATACGTGTAATCTCGCTAAAGCGTCGTGTTACCGAGGGCATTGTCTCTCGTGTACGAGAGGTTTCTTCGGCGTCATTAGCATCGAGGAGGAGGGGAGGGGAGGGGGGAAATAATTGCGGCCTACTGTAGGGGGGCCGTTTCGAATTGATCGTTAACAACGTAATTAAACTATCCGTTACCGCAGAAATGTCGGATGGTACAGCTGGCCCCGCGCCGTCCCTACAATCGGACCAATCCCGCGCACGAATATCGTCTATGAGCCGTCGCGTCGCGGTTCGCATCGATATAACGCTGTAATGAGCGGTAACGTTGATTAGAGCCACTCGTCATTCGAGTAGTAGCTGCGGCGTCGTTGCTCGCGCATATACGCAAACATCAGTTCACGACGTGCATACGTCGGCTCTCTCTCTCTCTCTCTCTCTCTCTCTCTCTCGTCATACACTACAGGCTGCAGTCACTATCGGCATACCGTTACGACGCTGAATATACAGTGAAAATTCGGCGGCAAGGGAGGTGCCTCCTACCTATTGTTCCCATTTCGATGGCAATGCCTCATACGGCGCGCGACGTGGAGATTGCATTCTGAATCCGCGTCGAAGTGACACGAGCAGTATGTAAGGCTATAGATCTCGCGAGCAAGGATACCAACGCGCGTTGATCATTCATTCATGCGCCCGTTGCGCTCAAATCACGATAGACGAGACTATCGTTCATTATCTCCGATAATTGTTCCTCTCGACGACAGTCGTCTATCGATAAAAGTCTAGCTGTCGTGAGTCGTGAATCTCTAAAGTTACGAGAGAAGCTGTTAACTGCGATTTTTCTCTTTCAAACGTTACGAGATAATCGAAAATTTAACAGTCGCTTTTGCGCGGAATAGAAGTATGAATGTGATATGTGATGCGCGATACGAGAGAAGCGCGAATATAATTACCATCTATTGACATGTACGGTTAACGTATGATCAAACACGTTGTTGTCGGGAAAATTGACTCTTCGCACTTTAACCGCCAATGACCTGAATGCTTTGCATGCGGGAAACCGCGTAGATTAAATCAATTCGTGCGCGCAAAATGCATTAATGCACATTGACTCTCTTCTTCGTCTTGCGGTTAATTAAATCGCGTTTAATGAATCGAGCTTCTAATAAATGCTCCGTTTTACGAATTTTTCAAGATTAGCTCGTTACGTGGAGTCCCTGATTTGGAAATGCCTATTTGAACGCTGTAATTATGTGTCTTCATATTCAGCGCGACATAATACGGTTATTACACGGAGCGTCAGATGCGGTTATCGTTGAACAGCATATTGCGCCGCTCGTGCTTACGCATTATAACCATTTCATAGTCGCATAATTTTAAGACGCGTAATTGCAGTCCCGCGTATATACGGCAGGTAAGGCGCGTCACTTCAGTCTTCTCGAAACAAGATACATTCAAAAAATATCATTGCGCAATCATCAAATTCTTGTCGTCTGAACCCCCCACTTTTGATTTCTTCTTTCAGCAAACATTTTGTGCAAAGAGGCAGGAGAATATATGTTAGATCTGTATGTGTGTGTGTGCGTGTGCGCGTTCTTTACTTTACGTACTTAAATCTTTGTGAATAATATCAGAATTCAGATGCGAGATACATGCTCAGTTATATGCTCCACGGCTGTAATTATATTTCTGCGTACACATTCGTCTGCAATTTCGCAGCATCTTATCTACCACGATTATGTCGATTTACATAGGTTAAACATCATTAAGGCGTTTGATGAATAGCGAATCCTCCCCGAAAGGTTGTTAGAGGCTCTACGCTCGCTTTGGCGTTCCTTCCGCATACCTCCAAATTCTCTGGGTCTCTATCGATCTCCGTAATGCCGAGTAACAGTGCAAAGTAATAGAGGGACATCGCGAGATGCGACAACGAATCACAATAACATTCACGTTTACGACTCGACTTGATCTATTTCTCCCTCGCTGACGTAACTTTCGGTACATGAATTGCCAAAGTTTTGATTTCTCTTTCATAGCCCGAGTTCTCGAACCAACGAAATCCGTAACTCCGACGAACGATTATTGCATCGCAAGGAATAAAAACGATAGAGCTTAGGCTCCGATATATAAGTCTTGAAAATTTTAAACGTAATACAACATGAAATATATATCCTGCATAACTAATGTTTCATTTTATATTATATTGTGTTCTATTTCACAATACGTTGGAGCGCAATGCAAGCGAAAGTATCGACCGATTGCATTTATCCACGACTAATTTCAAACATGAGTCCTCGTTCACGTATATTGAGTCGAAGTTTATCTATGCGCTCGAATAATCGCCCGAGGGTTCTCAGTACCTCCACCCTCCACCCCCTAAGTACAAAGTTCGCATGTCGAATGCGAAATCGCGTTTACGCCTGATAGAACCCGTTAGAATGTTTGACGAACAGCGTGTCAACACCGCGGGAAACTGTCAGCGCATTCGCGGCTATTGTCTCCATTCAAGCGGGAGGCCTCGCATACAAGAAGAGAGTAAGGAAGAGAGAGAGAGAGAGAGAGAGAGACAGGTAGCACATAGAGCGTTGGGGTGAGTGCGGAAGTGCATGGAACAAGAGGTTGCGGGAGGGGCCATCCAAATCGATCTCACCTCTTACGTGGCGCACTTCGAGAGCAATAGCAGCTACAGAGTACCAGCCACGAAAATGCGATTCTGCCCGAGGCTCCGCAACATGCGGCTTTCAGACGACGAATTTCCTGTTTTTGTGCACGGCGCGTTCTCCATGGGCCGGTTTAGTTCTCGGTTCAACTCCGCCACGTCTTAGATTGAAGCAGGCGAGTAGCGAGCGAGCGAGGGAGCGAGGGAGCGAGCGAGGGAGCGAGGGAGCGACCGACCTATCTACCTACCTACCTACCTACCTACCTACCTACCTACCTACCAACCACCCTACCTACGTACGTACGTCCTGCACCCTGGATTCGGTCGGTCCATTTCGCAGCCGGTCTCGTTCCGCGCAAGTAATCTCCGCCGTTGCGAAATTACACCGGATACCTAGCAACGAAGCCATGGAATTAAGCGACGATCGTGGATACGGCATCAAGGTACGATTCGACGGTCGTCTCGTGGATTTTCCAGGTCGCGCGAGGCTGAGCACTACGGGATTTATCACCGATAATTAAGTATAAATCGCCGTCGGCCTCACACATTAAATATTGATTTTCGATATGGGCACCGCGAGCGTCAAGAATTATACGGGGCTGCCGTCAGTATCGTTTTCCAACATTCCTTCGTTGTTAGATGACTTTCCGGATAGTGATGGACACGGTTTTAAACCGTAGGAGAAAGCCGGCTGGCGCGGCGCGCGGCACAGGAAGAGAACCGTATCGTAAGTTCGGGAAACAAAATATATCGAGGTAGTTCGTAAACTCTAAAACTAACAGAAGAAAAGCGCAATTTAGTTCCGAAGCAGATTCGAGAAAATAGCTGAAAGTTTTTAATGAAGAGATAAAATCTGATGTCTACAAAAAGGTGGGAAGTGGAAAACCGATCTATCGGCCCTCCTCCGGTAAACGCAACGTTATAAAAGTAAAACGATATCGTCGACCACCTCTCGTGTTTCGGCTCCCTCGTCCGTCATTTCCTTCTCCTCCTCGGAATCATATCGGTAAATCACCGAAGCCCGTAGCTTCTAAAGTCGAGAGGGAAAATAAATTCCATTTCTGGAGGCTCTGGAATTGCCGTGGCGGATACTAGGAAGTAAAAGAGTGCTCGGACCAGCCAAGCAAGAACGCAAGGGAGCGCAAGGGAGCGCAAGGGAGCTGAGGAGAGCACGTCGGGGTGCTGGAGGAAGCTGACGAGAGAAAAGAACAAACGCTCGGGGGAACGTTATTTGAGAGACTCGTAGGAGAAGAAGACTCGTCGTCCCTGGGTTCCGCGTTTCTAAGATTATTTTATGACAAACGACATTGTCAAAGGCGCATTTTCATTACCGTCACCGCGGAGCGGCTGTTTACATGCCGACCAATGCTCTCCCCCTCCGGTAAAACCGATGAAAGTTCTTACGGCATAATCGTCGCGTGGCGCACCCGAGCGCGAAATCGCCTCAAACGTGATGTACGGATCCTGTGGATTTAATTTTAATTTCTATCCTCTTCCTCAGCTGATCTCATAATCTTATAATTTATAACTTTTCGATTACTTCGGCTCACTTTTCGCGCAAAATTGTTTTGTAATTGCTTTGACTGATAACTTGATACTAATTTTTTACGAAAATAAAAGTCTATTATCTCGATATATATCCATCACAATATTATTCATTGACGCTAACAAGATTTCGCTTGGGAAAAAATGCGCAGGAAGAGAAATGTTGGAAAAAAATTATTTCGAAATTTCTATTAGAACCTGGGGCATCTTTTTAGAACTTTAATAATTTCATAACGAAACTTAATATTAAGAGGCCATTCTAAAAAGTTGTGAAAGTATTTCCTCCCATTTAAACTTATTCTTCATCTCTATCAATAAAAAAAAGTCGCTTATCGCTTTTCATCACTCGCTACCTACATGACACAATTTAATCTTTTATGAATAGAAACTCTCTAAATCTCATAGAGTGAAACGTTCACTCTAAAAGAATGAAAATTGAACTTACGCATGATTTGTCACTCTAATAAGGAAATGCGCTCTCACAGAATGAAAAAAAATTCACTTTCATAGAATAAAAATTATAATTGTGCAATTTTTAAATAATTCTTCATTCTATGAGATTTAGAGAGTAGAGTGTAGATAACCACTAAGGAATTTGTTGCATCCTACTGTACTGACGATAATAAGTTAAAAAATCCGATACGTATTCAACAAAAGTATTTATTCGTTTATACTTCTCCGAGTGTATCATTTGTACTCTCTAAATGTCATAGGGTGAAAAATCACTTAAAAATTGTACGAGCTCAATTTTTACTCTACAAGTGAATTGTTACTCTTATTAAGGTAACAAATTACTCGAAAATTGCGCAAGTTTAATTTTCACCCTTTTAGAGTGACATTTCACTCTACGAGATTTAAAGAGTATGATCCAAATTTATTCGCCCGTTCTTCCACTGTGCAAGTAAATATATCTTGGTATTTATACTTATCGCGTCAAGCGCCCGAACCGGCCGGGTTCGTTGGGCAACACTATGTGGCACTCATAATATCGACCGCGTTTTATTGTCTAACCCGATCCAACCAGCCGATGCGAAACCAGAGGCGAAACTTTCCCCTCCGGCCGGTCCGCATGCAGCGGAAAGCCTCGGGGAAACTCTGAAAGAGAAACGCCACTCGAGCTAAACGCATCTAATTAATTGACGGAACGCGTGGGAGCGAAAGGAAACTTTTGAGAAACGAAAGTTCGCGCGTGCAACCTCTGCCTGACTGCTCCGACGTTGATTGGTTTTGCCAAGTTTGGGAAAACGGAGATGGAGATATAATAATCGATGAATGATGGTGCTATACATCTCCAATATCGCGGTTCTTGTTTTATACTCCTGATAAGAACGATTACAGTGTTTTACGATGAAACATCCTTTTGATTAGCACGAGAGAGATAAGATATAATCCTCACATTATAAATGAACCATCCATAATCCATGAATCCATACATAATTTTTAATATAACATGCATTTTTACATTGTATCATATCATATAGAAAACTATGACGCTACTATTATAGAAAACTATGACGCTACTATTATACAAAAGTGTCCTAAATATTCAAATTTAAATATTCAAATATTAATGCATTAGATAATATTTAAAATATTATTACATTTAAAACAATATTTAATATTTAAAATATTATTATATTTAAAACAATATTTAATATAATATAATGTATTTATATAAAATACAGAATTAAAAGATTTTATTTTAAATTAAAACAAAATTTTCTTGAAAAAGTAATAATATTTTATTTTTATTTTAATCCAAAATACAGACTCCACGATTAAGTATGGAACACAATATCATATAAATGGCCACCTCGACTTTTTTACAAATAGTCACTTTTTGAAGAAATCTTAGATCATATTTTCGCATAATTACGGCTCGATTTCGCAAATAATTTGATTCAAATTCTCAAATTTTTTAATTAGGTTAACAATTGCTGGACAAAAAAATGCCTCACTACGACCAAAAGTATGAACTTTACGAACAGTTTCCGTGAAATTTTCATCATTTTTGTAGTGAATTTTCACAATTTCTATACGTTGCTCAACAATAAGTATGTCATTCTATTTTCGTTAACCGTACACTTTTTACTTGTCAGATGTTAACGATTGACAGTTCTATCTTTAATAAGTTAAAAATAACGCAAAATTTCAAATAAAACCTTATAGAAAATTCTGTATAAAATATTTATAAATTTATAATATTTAATATTTATAAAATATTATATATTTAAAACACATTACTTCGTTTGCAAATTAATTGATTGTGGTTGCATATACAAAAATTCTCAAAAATAATGTATAATACATATTGTTTTGTGATTAGAGAAGTATATTGTATGATCACGATTTAATTATATCTTTTTTATTTTACTTCAACTTATCATTCAAACTTTTCAGTCAAACTTTTATATAGGTTCTTAAGATTAATCTTCCTATTGAGATTTTAAATTTTACACAATATTCAATATTATGATAGATATTTTACGTAACATATTGTATCAGAAAGGCATAATTGCATCGATATCAACTTCAGTGTCTGGCAGGGGCATTAACAAAATTGCGAAAACCATTTAACGGAATCTCATTTAGTAATGATGAGATTATTTTGAAAAATTACGCCAGCGTACAGTAAACTTATTTTTAAAGTAGATGTAAGAACGATCTTTTGAAACTATAAGCTTTTGTCCCTGCTTTGCCGGCACGACTCGACAAGACCGATGAAAGTTCTAATCCTCTTGACGTCGCCGACCAAAGCACTTTGCCCAACAAGCTAAGGGCAACGAGTAAGAAGATAGGAATGTAACTGCTTTAAGTCACGTATATAAAATCGTAGTGTCCAGTTATGAATTACGACTGTTGCAGTTGTATCGTCCGCACGAAGAAATAATCTGGTATCCTGCACGCGACTTCTCGCGCTCTTTTTTCCTTTCTTCTCATTCCTTGCCTCCCCTAGCGACTTTTTTTTATTGTTTCGAGTGCTCGATTACTTAACGCGTTAACGCTTCCCTCATTTGCCGAGTTGCTTCGTGACAACTCTCAAGGATTATCAGACTAAAGTTTCACGGCGTTGTTAGGAAATAAAGTTGTCTTTAGACAGCAGGATAAGCCGATCTGTAAAACGTGACAGTACTTTGCCGATATTTTATATTTTCATTTTTAATGTTAATAAATTAAAAAGTCACTGATTGATTTTTATGTTAGTTTCTGAAATGTGGCGCAAAAAAAACTTAATTATTTTTGTTTCCCGAAACAATTGTCTCCCGTTTCCTAAACTTCATTAAGAGACGAAGTTTCGGGTATCTTGTGTCAACGTGTCACGGGACGTATATAATTAAACAGTGAATGAGTTTATTAATGACGTCAGCTTTCACGATATTCGTACACGAAGGAATGGCGAAACGGCCGTTTATTGAAAATATTCTGTGCTTGGGCTGCGAAAGTGCTAGAAATTTATAACTGTACTTCTCAAGGGACACATTCCACGGCGGAACCGTTGCCACGTCTCACATAAGTAATGCAGATGGAAAGATAATTAAGAGGAAACAAATTAAAACTTATCGCGCCTGTTTCAATGAATAATTTATCACACGTACTTACAATCTGCCATTTTCAACGAAACCGGTAATGCAGGTACTTACACATATACATTGTTGTTGCTGAACTACCGTCGTTTTTTAGTGATGCGTATTTATCATTTTTATGCTGAATTTTTGTTTCAATAACGATAATGAACTCGATAATTGTACGGTTTCTTTTAGGAAATACGCATAAACATTAATATAAATGCATTAATATTACGTTGCAATTTGCATTAATAAGCAAAGAAGGGGAGCCGCGAGCGGTGCGCGATCGTGCGTATAATGCACTATTAAATTTAATTAAATTTAACATCGATTAAATTTCTGTACATAAACGTAAAAATAAGTGCGTAAAACGTAAAATTCATCTTCTGTTTCGTATTGTCCATCACGCCCAATTTTATTACGCTGAATGATACCGGTTTCCATGGCGCGTGACAGCTCGGAGCAATGCGGAACTGCCATTGTCGGAACACGGCTACAAAAAAAAAGGCCAATGTACGCGGAACGAAATATATTGCGAAGTACATATCGACTGCCTCGTGCAGCTCCGTGAGTAAAGTATACGCGCGAGCTTTTTCCCGCCGGTATATCGTCGTGATGCACTTCGCCAACGCCGCACGACATCGTGAACTGATGACTTTAATTATCAGGACGTTTCCTACTAAGAGGCCAATTTAGTTCCTCGGCAAACTTTGCCTCGATCTGAGATGGCGTAAATAAAAATAAAGAGACGGCAGACGTTGCACGACCCTTGGATAACGATTCGCCTAAGTTCACCTCGCGCGAACGATACCAAATTCTCCTCAATCTGATTTGCCGGTCTCGCCATGCTCTCGAGAAAATCGAGTAAATACTTATTGGAAGAAGAATGTTATGCGTTTAATTGTTGCTCGTGCAAATTCTTCGTCAGCCATCTAATCGTGCACTCGGGAGCGTTAATGCCCGTCTAATGTGCGCGCACTCGGCGGTCAAATTTCTCTGCAATACTTATTTAACAAACGCTTCGCTTATATTAGTTTCTTCTTTCATTTATGCATTTAATAGTATAGCTCGAATTATTGTACGAAACAACAGAAAGAATCAGCGAACCGCATGTCGCGAAATTGTTTGTGAATATAGGCATACAGGACGGCATTTCTATTGTCGATTGTACTGTGTACACAAATATTGGAAATTATTTTGTCTCTGTGTGTGTGTGTGTATACGCTTCGCAAAATATAATTTTAAAATAATAATCATAAATGACGCCTTCTCATGCGATTTAGGTAAAGTCCATTCTATAATTGTATAGGGTAAATTGGGGTATTGTGGCCATACGGAAAAGATGACCATAATCTGTAATTTCTCCAGCAATTGCTAAATAGTGCGTTTTTATAGTCATTCTGAAAGATAATCAATATTTATAGTAATTTATATGCGTATACTATTCAAAATAATTTTATTCTGAATATTATATGATACTTTTACTTTTAACTACCTGCAAAGTTTTGCATGTATCCTTTAAAAGCTGCTATAACGTCGTAATAATAAATTACTGTTAAGCTACCATACGTATCAACGTTACATATATAATAAAGGAACCTAAATTGTAACGTGACTTATAATTTGTACTTTTATTTTCACTATTTATTTAAATACACTATGATTATCTTTTTCTTACAGTTCGGGCAAGATGGCCCACTTTGTTTTTTTTCATACATTATTTTTCTTTAAATTATAGAAATCTGTTCCGTTTCTTTACTTTAAAAGAATTATAATTGTTATATTATTATTGCAATGTCAGATTTTAATTTTCATGTTACTATTGCAATATTATAAATATTGCAATAGTGTTTATACTAAATATATAAAACTATAAGTTTGATTTATCTTTTTAGAAAAGGTTACATTTATTTTTAACATAAAACGTGTATAACCAACTGTCCCATAATACTATCCCTAATAAAAATTACAGACAGAAACGGACAGGATTTCTATCCGTTTCTAACCGTAAGCTATTCGGTTTTTAAAAAACGGACAACTTACAGTTAGAAACGGATAGACATCCTGTCCGTTTCTATTCGTTTCTGTCTGTAATTTTTACCATTTTTGCCAGGAATGGCCATCTTTTCCTCAAAATTTTGATAAGATGGCCAATGCATATGTTATAATATTTTATAATATTAAATTTCTAATAAGTGTTTTCTCTTTAAATTCAATAGTATTATTAACTTTAAGATACAGTGAAGTGATATATCAAACATTATTAAAAATTATCAAAAATAAAAATGTGTTTTCTGCATTTTAAAAAACTGTGGCATCTTATCCGAGTTTACCCTAAACATGCGGTTATAAAATGTTGTAAGATCGTAAGCTACTATTATATAAAGCGTGTTGTAAAAAGTGGTTGAATTTTATCTTCCACGCTTGCAACAGCGTTGGTTGTAAGAACGAACCAGAGTGCTGTCAAAAGACCGTCACATGTCCACGCCATTATTCATAGGACGTACCTTTACTTATATAATACAACATCCATTACTATTACTATAACTCTACAACCATATTTACGCAATTAGAACGGGCTTAAGAAAATGGTTACCATATTACCATGAACGGGAGATAGCGACAGACACTAGACGCAAATTGTGATGCTACGCACGTTACATATTATTACGAATAAATAATAGTTAATAACCGAGACAAGATAATTTAACCTTGTACATTCGTCGTAATCCCGGACGGAGAGAGCTACCGAGTATGAGAGAAAAAGAGAGGAATATGAGATTAACAGGAGGTCGAATGTAATCTCGCTTACGGGGGCAGTGTACGCGATTCGCTTAGGTTACCATTTTGTAGCATGTAATTTATGCGACCGGGGAGGATCAATGCGTCCAGCCTTCTCTCGACGTTGACATTAATTAATTATGGAATCAGACTTTTTCGCGTCGGTTTATAGCAGCGCGAGGGCGATTCGGCTGATCATCATGGCAGCCGGTGGTACACGCTCGCTAGTGGTATCAATGTGTTAAGTAGCAGGAAATGTAGGACGGGCTTGTGGGTAAAAAACTTAGCAAAGAGGAAGCGCGCGAAGTCTGGCGCGCGGCTACAAATTACTCCCCGGCCCCCCGACGATATATAGCGCCTGGCCGCGCGCATTTACCGGGCGCCGCGACGATTTTATACGCGACCTTAAACGCCGGCGCACCTATTTTCAGCTCTTTATCGCCCGCGGCCGCGCGCTTCAGTCACGGAGGGGCTTTATTTACGCGACAGTGTAAAAAAAGCGTTATCGCGACCATTTTCGGGCGATTAATCACGCGCTCGCGCTCGCGCGTACGTTAGCTGCTGATTATAACGCGATCGTAACGTCACTTAATTAGTTGCTCTCCTACGCGTGCCACGTTTCTCGTCGTTTGAATCGACCCTCCGCAGCTTTTACTTCTGACACCTGACATCTAACGAGCGTTCCGATATTGCGTGGCAATTAAGGCAACCGCCGTATAATAGTATCTCTTTGACGGATACCAGGTGTTAAATTACGGTCACGTCCGTTAATATTGTTAACATCGGTTGCCGATGTGACCTAACCAGTGTCTCTTTAACTGAAACATTTATTGGACACCACTTAAATCATTATGCGCAATTTTATTATGTATCATGCTAATACTTCAATCCTTGTGGCATTTAAATGGAGGAGAGTCGCCAATACTAGCCCTCCTGTAGGACACTCTCTTATCTTTTAGAAACTAAACGTTACATTCAGTGTTGCGCTTAGATAACTTAAAATTTATCTAGATAAAGATAAGATAAATTACATGTAAATGTATCTTAGATATGATAAAGATAATTAATGTTAATTTATCTAGATAAAAGATAAAAATATATGTAGTTTTATCTAGATAATTTTCAGATAATATTGTTATTGAGCAAACAATTTAGGATATGAAATATGTTAATATTTTTATTTCTAAATCATTATTTTTCAAAAACAAAAGTTCTTCAAAAAATTTAATCTAACAAAAAATATTTTTCATTCAATTTAAATTAATACGCAAATAAAAATCAAAGTTAAAAATAGAAGGAATATATAAATATAATTCACATTATATAATGACTGACAAAATATCTTGTAAATTTTCGAGTATAGTTTTGGGGAAATTTTTACATTCCACTTCTGTTGATCGAAATTGCATTCCGATATATCTACAGATTTTCACTACTGATAATAAATTTTAGAAAACAACTGAAAAAAATCAGTTAGGATAAATTGTAAAACTTGGAGGCTAAGACTAAAGACATAAAATATTTTATATCATTGTTATTCGCATCATCTTAGATAATTTGAAAAAGATAATATTTCTTTCATCTAAGATAAAGATGAAGATAATATACATTATAATAATCTAGATAAAGATAAGATGAAGCTATTTCCTTATCTAGATGATTATCTAGATAATTTTATATTGATAATGACAAACACTGGTTACAATGTATTAATACTGCTAAAAATATAAGTATCTGCTTAGATACACATCCTGAAGGACAATTTTATTGCAGGATCTAAAAGTTTAGCTAGATACAGATCAGAAAATAATTTTATGTTGAGCGATCAAAATAATTATTTAGAACGCTCAAGCATAATAATATTGCTGCAAACAGTTTTGATATTCCAGCAAACAAATTGAACGTCCGATACAATTTTTTTAATGGTTCAACGTAATTATTTTCAGATCCATATTTCAGCAAAATATTGTTCTTCCCATGTAATTAAAGAGAAAGAAACTCAGAATCCATAACTTTTTTTCTGTATAAAATCTGGAAAAGCAAATTCTTGAAAAGCGAAAATAAAATTTTCATGATTTTCTCTTGCAAATCGCATAGTTTAAGCAATAGTGAGTATGTTATTGATAATAATAGATCATTTTTGTAGCTTTTAAACTATTTTATTTATCTTTCATATTTTCCTCGTAATGCAGTTTGAAACATAAAATCGCTATGCAGCGTAAAGCAGACCACCTCTCCGTGAGAATAGACAATAATTACGAAATCTTCAACTACAATGTTGACAGATGTTTCATGAATTTTCCCACATTTTCTTTAATCCTTTAAAGTAGAAAAAATAGCGTCGGGCGCGACAGATCCACGTGTATATTAATAAGGTGTTAAAAAACGTACAAAGTAAGAGGGTTCAATTCTTTTAATTTTATGAATCTTGAACATGTAAGAATGTTTTTTTTACTTAGTTTATTAATTTATTTTCTAGTAAATTTCTTCTTCTACGGGGCCGTGTCTGAATTCTACTATTACTGCCTACTGTGCCAATTTTGGAGCCCAATTTCTCAGACGTTCTTTTACGGATTATGTTGCGAAAACATTAATTATAAAATATAAAGAAACACTATTATAAAAACTGCATGCTATGCCATCTGACAATAAACATTTTCTAGTTTATTTTCATGTTTCTAAAGTTTTATTTTTAGCAATTTTTAAAAAATATTATTCAAAAAACAAAGTGGTATGCCAGAGTGGCGACTTTTGTCTGCTCGCTTCTGATTTTTTTTACATAGTCAATCGTATTTTAGTACGCACACTATCCGTGAGGGGAAAAGATAAAAACAGTTTTGAAATTGGTGTCTACAGAACTAGTCCATAAAGTAAACTGTTTTCGTGTCTGATAAAAGAAAAAGATTTCGTTTTGTCGACAAGTGTAATAGAACGACTGGTACGGAGCAGCGTACCGATCTTATCTAAAATTCTTTCTCCGTTTCGATGCATACCGACGCCGCGACGCGGCGACTCGCAGCATATCAGAGTCGGGAAGCACGCGCAAGTTGAACCAACGGTAACTTGCTTCTAGTATCGTTGTAAAGGGCTTTACCGAGTCCCCCGCACGACATAATGGTTAATGATTTAACGTCGATAGATAATGCTACGAGATGCGGGCAATTCAAGTGACGTAGGGTGCGATAGATGGTATCAATAATGTAGACGAAGTTAACGGTAATAGAGATATCCAAAATACAGGGCAGTATAACGTCAAAGAACAGATAGAGGCCCGATAACTTACCTCGCCCGTGGATGTGGAATTTTTGGCTGATAAAGAGGGAGGGAGAGTGACTATTTTTTATTTTTTATTTATTTTGTGCTTTGTTGCCGTTCCTTTTTTTAAAATTGCGAATTGCGCCGCCCTGTGCTGGTTCCTGCTGACGAATTCATTTATTGCTCCGTCCAAATGTTGACCTATATCTTTCGCTGCATCCTTATGAATATATAGTACAGTCACATTGTTCAGTCGCTTTTGCGTCATGCTTGCATCCAAGCGGTTAGCATCCGTGCGCACATTTTAAAAAATTCACAGTTGATTTTTAATCCAATTTTTGAATTGCTTGAATGTGAATTTCCACACTAAGTTAAATTTTGAGTGTGGAGTGTTCCACTATTCCACACTATAGTTGCCAGGTCTGAACAGATACATCGCGAAAAATAAAAAATAGTTCAGAAAATGAATGCATGAGATATAAGGAACAAGATATTACATGAGAGAAAAAGATAGCAAAATGCTACTCTAGTTTAATATTTATAACTAACAAGAGAAGATTTACAGGAAGATATACATATCGCGGATTTTGGGAAGTTCAATATTAAGGTACAGAATTTGATATAAAAGTAACATTCAGATATTAATAGGTCAAATGATTGGAGTTACAATTTTTTTTCTCATGTTTTTAATTTATCTATAATTTTACAAAATAAATATATTTTTTAAATTTATTTATTTAGAATTTATGTAAAATAAAATTAAAAAATAAAACTAATTGTTTAGAAAGGTAAAAACACATTAACTTATAATATTTCTTAAGTATATACCATTTAATAAAAGCTACAAGCTTGAAAGAATTAGAACTTACATATTGAACTGATTTTGTGAAGCTTCGATCAATTCAATATATTTGTCATACGTGCAATCATTCCAAACTTTACAATCTTATAACTCTAATCCTTTGATCCATTAGCTGAATGTTGTATATTACTCTTACATCAAACTTGATATTTTAAACTTCAACTTTCCAAAATCCGCGAGATATATACATGAGTCTCTCTTGATAAACAAATTTGATTTTATAATAAAGAAATTATACATGTCAATTATTATAATTGCTTTCGGACATAATTTCTTTACTATGCTATTAAATCAAATTTAACATTTATAACTGTATGGATTTTAATGATACAGCAAAGGAATTCTGTCTGAAAGCTATTATAATTACCTTATTGTCTTTTTCTCTGTGTATTAATTCACAATGGGACAAATTAAAATTAGATTGTGAATTATGAAAGAATAGATTTTGCACAATCTGCGCGGAAAAATTTACGAGTTTTGCTTTGGAGAACCTGCTTCCTATTGATTTGAAAAATCCCATTTTTGATTTTTCAAATCAACAGAATTGCGACAAATCACTTTTATCATCTTCGTCGGTGCTCGCAACCTTATTGTATATTCCAATGGAACTTAATGCGAAACAATGTACTATGCAAATGACAGATGCCCAGGAGAATAATGCATGATGAGAAATTACTGTATTTGACGAGCTTATAGCAGTGCACTTACCAAATCTGACGCACCCGTATCAATCTCGTTCTTCAAAGGCAGATTCGCGTGCCGTTACACGATCCGCGCACGCACGTATCCTCTCGGGATTGCGTATTTTGGAACAATGCGGCTTATGCAGAGACATAAACGATTCGAAACGATCGATCGTGCACTACGATAAATTCGCACCGAACAAACATAAATAAATAGCAAACATAAATTCGATTTTAACGAAAAACTTTGTCGTTCTTCTCCATCTACATGTGAATGGTTCACTCATATTTTTCTCTTCTTTTTTTTCCAAGGATTCTCGATCTTGGAAGGAAAGGAAAGTTATATTGCATCGTGTACTATAAAATATATTAATCTCACTGCCATTTATTTATCCATGACTCATCTGTTATATCTGCCACAAATGGAGGAGATAAATGCTACTTTAGATTCCGAGAAACAGGCCTCGATAACGGAACTGCGCAATTATGGCTCCCATGATAGAAAAGGATTACCGCGTTATAAACGAGTTTAACAACTAGTTTGTTCTTCCGAGAACAGCTCTCGTTCTCGATGATAAAACCAAACACCTCCCAACGGACCACGCGCTATATTTTGTAATGGCAAGCAAGATGCAGGAAACGACAATTTCTTATTCAATTAATTTTTATTTTAATTAACGTTACTATAGAACTTTCTTTACCGCAGTTGTGTTTTGTATACTCCGCTTTATTATACAAATATTAACTTAGATGGAAACAAAGTAGATATACAGTTTATCTACTTTTTGTTCTTCGTGCTGCAGACCGTTATTGATAATTTTCTTTTCACGATCCAATCGGGAACATTAGAAAGAATATTCTGCAATTTCTTTACGCTCTATGTATAATCTGTTCAATAGATAGGAACTCTGAATTGAATCGAGGAAACATTTCTATCTGTAAAACTTGCCCGAAATCGAAACTCGATTTTAGTTGAAACTTAGATCGAACGAGAAAATGTGAATTCACGCTCCGCCATAAAATTTCTTATTTCGCTCCCGTTCATCTCGTAGACGGCTCTATCAATCGATTGTCTGCTTACTATCTGTCCACGATCCGAAAGCACATAATTGGATGATATCGTGCTACGACCATAATAGAAAGATGTCGTTCGTTATCGATTTGTAAGAAGTCTTAGTACTGCGTACTAAAAAACGAGCATTCCGAGTATCGTATACATACTGTACATTCCACGCTAAAATGTAATCCGTAATAAGATTAAGTGTAATCTACGCTAAATGTAATTCATAATACGATTAAATCTTCACATTACACAAATTAAACAAACATAATTATAAACGGTCACGGATACTGCATTCAACGCTTCTTGTTAGTATAATCAATAATTGCAGAATTATTACTGTACACATACTCGTATATGAAATGGATAAATAATAGAATCACTATTAGACGTGTGTTTATTAAACATCTACACCAATTTGAATTTCAAATTCATTATAGCATTTGAGTACCGAAATAATACCGAGTATCGAAATAATTTCGCTAATTGAATACCAGTATCGTATATATCGTCATTTTTTTAATACTAGTATTCTAAAAACTTTTAATGAATACCGGTATTAGAAGTCAAATACTGGTATATAACTAAAATTTTCGGTATTTAATTAATTTTTCAGTAATACCGGTATATAACCGATATTTTACTAACTAGGAGGGACTCCGTTTAACACAAAACGATTGCCTACAGCTTCGTTTGAACACATTATTTCACACAGTGCATTGCACACACAATATTGTACACAGCACATTGCACAATTATAATAGATTTGTTATACATTCTTAATGTATACATATAATTACGATATTATGCCGATATTATTATCATTATGTATGGAATATTATTTTATGTGGTCTATGTACGAACGTTTGCATAAACATTCTTTATAATCATCTCGAGTAATAACTTGCGAATGTTTGGCCCTCTGCATAGTGGAAGAATGTTAGATATTAAAAATAAGAATTAGAGTTTTAGAATCAGAGAAAGAACTCGATATCTTAATTTGTGTGGGGGATATTTTTATTTTTTATTGCAAGGTATGCAGATCAAAGAATAAAACTCACAAAAAGGTTGATTTTTTTGGGAAAAGAATCTTACCCTTCTTCTTTAAAATGAACCTAGAAAGAAGGCGCTATCTTCATTTTTGTGAAAGATATGAATTTTTCAAGGATCGGGACATATATGTCCCACCAGACATAAAAGGGTTAACGTTCCTAAAGGAAATTGATTCTGAAACTTTAATTCCTATCTTTAATATTTATCTAATATGTAACATTAGTACACAAGGCCCAACATTTACAAGTTATCACTCGAGGTGATCATAAACATGTTTGTACGGAAGTTCTTACGAAGGACATATAAAATAATGTTTTATACAATATATAAAAATAATAGTATCATAATTATATCCATTAAGAATATATTACAATCCTAGTTAATTACAATATTAATGTTTAGCAACGCCAGTATTATCGAAAATTAATTGAATAATCGAAATTACATCATAGAATAGAGGAAAGTTGCCAATACCGGTCTACCTCTCCTAAAACGGCACTCGGAAACTAAACATTGCACTATAATAATACTGATAAAAACATAATCTGCATAAATAATTAAAGAAATAAAAACTTATAGTTTATACATTCATGACTTTTTTCTAGATAAAATCTACTAAAAACGAATTTTTGAAAAACGAAAATAAAATTTGCACGCTTTTCTCTTGCAAATTACATAGTTGAAACAATAGTGATTATATTATTGATAATATTAGATTTTATATGTTTGTAGCTTCCTAAAATTGTTTTGTTTACATCTTTTTTCTTTCATATTTTCCTCGTAATGCGATTTGAAACATAAAATCGTTGTGCAGCGTAAAGCGGACTACCTCTCCGTGAGAATAGACGATAATTAAAAAATCTCCAACTACAATGTTGACAGATATTTCATGAAGATTTTTTCATATTTTCTTTAGTACTTTAAGGTAAGAAAAATAGCGTCGAATGCGAGAAATCCACTAATAATATGCAAAGAAAATACCATATAAAGTGGAGAGTTCAATTCTAACCTTTCAATTTTATAAACTTTGCTGTTTAATACACAAAAATATATCTTATTACTTAGTTTAACAATTTAATTTATAGTTAACTTCTTCCCTACTGGGCCGTGTTTGAATTCTGCTATTAATGCTTACAGTGCCAACTTTGGGATTCAATTTCTTAGACGCTCTTTTTGGATTATGTTTAAAAAACATTAATTATTACAACATATGAAATTTATTATAAAAGCTGCTATACCATCTGATAGAAAACACTTTCTAGTTTGTACAATTTTCTAGTTTGTTTTTAAAATTTTATTTTTATCTTTTGTTTAATACTTTCGCTGCGGCTCTTTGGAGGTATGAGGTACCTGGACGCGGCATTCCTGCAACTCAAAATCACAAAAATCAAGAAACCGGAAACGACAACAAAATTTCAAAGTCCCAGATCCTAACCAACACGCTACGAACA
The DNA here is from genome assembly GCA_003595255.1 of Solenopsis fugax. NCBI lineage: Eukaryota > Metazoa > Arthropoda > Insecta > Hymenoptera > Formicidae > Solenopsis > Solenopsis fugax. The sequence continues at coordinate 5,656 of QKQZ01003721.1, read as the reverse complement.
CACTTACGATTCGCTTCAGTGTTGGCTGTGTACTAACATGTACTAACGCCTTGAATAATAAAAGGCATGCGGCACCAATCGGCGCCATGCGCAGTGAACGTGTTAAGAAATATTATGCAAAAGTAAAATGGGATGTCAGTATTGGCGACTTTTCTCGTTTAGTTGAAATCGCTTATTTTGATTATTTGTATAAAATTAAAAAAGACCGGTATTTTTTATATCGTTTTTAATCCCTCGTTTAAGAGTTTAAATTTTGATTGATATGTGGCGTAAGTGTGGTACAAAAATAATATTTCTTTCTTTTGTAAGACTTACATCGCAATTTTCGCCTGTCTCGTAATTTTTCTCTACTCGTAAGATCGCATGTAAGAAATCCTACGTTTATAAAGGACGATCTACGACATTACGGTGTCTGTGGACACGCAAGTAGGTCGCAAGATAGTGACCCTTAGACAGAATTGGAAGATTCGTGTGATTCGTAAAGAGCTCTGAATGTTCACGTGACTGAATGTCGTAGAGGGTCGTTGTCACCATTGGACCGTCGGGCTCGTTAAATTGATAGTTTCAGATCCGTAATTTTATTGTAAGAATCTATTTGCCACACGAAACAGACAGAAAGGGAAAGAAAGAGAGATAGAGAATTTCCTAAATAGTTTGAAAATTGCTTGTATTATAATTCAGCGTTTTCTCTCTGATACATTATTCTATTATAAGTATATTAATCAAGTAATAATTTATGTTTACATAGATTTTATACGTAATAATTTTTTAATTTAGCAAATCTGATTTGTTTGTGAAGAAAACATCAATATCTATAAAATTACACAGTAAAGGCAAATAATATAGAATAAGCTACTAACATGCAATAGGAGTTTATTAAAAAAAAAAAAAAAACATTTAAGTGGCAATTGTTAGAAATTATTGTAGTTGTTATAATACGTGTTATAATGAGCAACAAACCTTGTACTACAAACTTTCTTCAATATAAATACTTATTTATTTTTATTGTTTGTGGAAATATCACTGCATAATTGTTTTAATAATCGTGTTTTTATATGCCCAAAATAAATTTTTTTAATGTTTATATGCCATAGACACTATTAATAATGTATAAATAATGTTATGCTGTTTAATTGTGATTTATAATTTCTATATTGATACGAAAAGATTTTGTTTGTCATATTAAAATAAACAAATAATGTGATATGATAATGCTTTAAAGATATAGAATATGGAATAAATTATAATGTTTATATTATATATATTACAATTTTTATTTTCTATAAAAGGTATAAATACATCTCTTATATTTTCCACATTTTAAATTTATATCTCATGTGCACTTGTTTTTATTTTATATAAATTGTTTTTATATAAATATTAAATTACTCAAATACAAAAATATAAACGATTTCATTCTTGGTGTGAGTAGTAATATTTATTTTAGATAATAATATAATAATTTAAGATTTAATTTTGTTTTTTATTACCCATGTACAATAATGTTACTTTATTTTTTATATGGCATTATATAGTAAAAATATAAACTACATTTATTGTACAATATTTTGATCAGTTTACGTAAAGAAATGAGTTTACATATCATTTATTATACTTTTTATTACTCTTCTTGAAATTTGACCCATATTCCATATTATATTTCATTTTTTAGACCACCCCTTTTCCCTCATTTACCTTTTACTTTTTTGTTCTGTAGTTGAATTTAAATTTTGAAAACTTTCATTAATTGGACGATATAGATAATATGTTTCTTAAAAGTTCTGTATAAATTAAAAGTTTTAACATACCGATTTTATATCAGAATAATGTGTTAATTTAAAAACAAGTATGACCTGCTTTCATATATACGGCCTGTTTTTAAACGCTTTCACACTTCGATTACTATCGACAAATTCATCTGCCAATACTCACCTCAATTTGCTTTTTCGAGGCAAGAGCAATTCGACGCATATTCCTAATATATGTTTATATCATATCCATGTCTTTATACGATTAATTAAGATCGATCGATATTTCCGGCCTTGACATAGTTCATTCCGATGCCGATAGTACCGCGGTTCATTAATTACACAGGATTAATGTTCCGAGCCGTGCCGAGCGAAGTACATCGTCGAATGTACGATAACGTTCGTCAAAAAGTCGCGTCGGCGTTCCGCCGACCCGATGATACGAGTCCGTTCCAAATAAATCATCCCCTACTACGAAGGGGCAGAGAGAGAGAGAGAGAGAGTAGGACGACAGCTCTCATAGATTTCAGCGGATGCGCGAAACGCGGTGGCTCTTAAGAAGTAGCGCGCCATCCGTCTTGTCGTTCCCGCATGGATAAGAATGGGAACGTAAAAATCTCCGTAACCGGATATATCCTCTCGTACTACTCCCGGCGCTCCTCGTGGTCTCTGCCGCGCGGAATTCCTCGAGACAGCTCGAATCCGTTGCCTCATAATTTCCTCGAATACCGAGGACACCGTGAGACGGGAGGATACGGAGAAGAAAGAGCGAGGAAGAGAGAGAGAGAGAGAGAGAGAGCGTGGAAAGGGCGCGCGTTCAGTTAGGTAGGGCGGGAGGGTTGAGAAGAGGAAAAGACGAGGGAAAAAAGGGGCATGCCGCGCGCGCGCCCCGTTTAGGGAGCTCATTTCTCACGAGCGTGCGAAAGCCGGGAGAACATCCGCCGCCGCGCCGCTCGCTACGCGATACTTTTGAATTACGACTCGCCGCGGTGCGGTGGCACGAATGTATCATGCGGGCGCGTCCCCACGATCTTCTTATCTCCCTAGCAAGGAGCGAGGAATTGCATCGCGTTCGGTGCTTCGGATGCCGTCGGAGGCGGAGCCGGGACGCGCCGCTGCTCCCGGAAACCGCCCGATACAACGCGATGCTTTCGCGAGCGAAATATGCTCCCTCTCCCCTCCCCCCTCGTGATTGGGAAAATAGGACGGCGAATCGCTATTATGTAGTGGAACGCTCGTACTACGATAAATCATGTGAGGAAACTCGGAAGACTGATCATTTTGATTGCCGAGGAAGATGGACGGTCCTCGGCACTGACCGCCCCGTCCATAGAATACTCCTTCCATTCGAGAATGAAAGTAGCATTTGACTCAATCTCTTTGTCATTCGCAAGATAATAAATTTTTTTAAAATAGTGCTACATATATGTATTATATACAGTGTTTGCCGTTATCTACATAAAATTATCTAGATAATCATCTAGATAAAAAAAGAGCTTCATCTTATCTTTTATTATACTTATTATAGTTATTATCATAATGTATCTTTATTAGATTACTATAATACATATTATCTTTATCTTTATCTTAGAAATGTTATCTTTTTCAAATTATCTAAGATAATATGAACAATAACGAGAAGGAGAGAGAAGTACTGTCCTCAGCCTTAAGCTTCAAGTTACTTTTTATTCTAAGAGAATTTTTCCAAGTGATAAAATAACAGGGTTACATTCTTATAAACTGAAAATTTATAGTATACATAACGTAAACTATAGATTTTTAGTAGTGATTTATCAGAACGCAGTCTAGATTATACAGATCAGTAGTGGTGTAATATAAAAATTACCCCAAAATTATAAATTCAAAAAGCAAGAGTTTGTAAATTCATTAGAAAATATTGAGCACTAAGATCTGCTTTCGACGATATAGCCATTTTCATTGTTCAATTGTGTTGATACACTTCCCGGTCTTATTAGGATTTTGTTTGTATTGTAAATACAAAAACTTTTACAAGAAATTTTGTCAGTTATTAAATATTGTAAGTTATATATTCCTTTCTATTTTTTAACTTTAATTTTTATTTATGTATTGATTCAAATCCAAAGGGGAGTAATTTTTGTCAGATTAAGTTCTTTCAAGAAGTTATGTTTTTACGAAATAAAAATGTAGAAATAAAAATATTGTTTATATCCTAAATTATTTTGCTCAATAGCGATATTATCTAAAAATTATCTGAATAAAACCGTATATAATTTTATCTTTTATCTAGATACATTAAAATTAAATCAACTTTATCTTATCTAAGATATATTCAAACGTAATTTATTTAATCTTTAGCTAAATAATTTTAAGTTATCTGAGCGCAACGCTAATTATGTCCTATATACGTGTATTATGATCTCGTGCGTAATCATACTACTCGAATAAACCGCACTACATGTACACAGTTTGCAGTTACTCGATGCCTCGATATTGACTGTGTAACCCTTCCGGGGTTACAACAGAAATTCGCTCTCGGTATTTCAAGTCCTTACAGGGCCGTTTCTCAACTGGGCGCGAGTGCACGCGCGTTGGAAATAATTCGTATTTTTTATGAGGCCTCCCCACGCTTTTTTTACGTACATTACATGCGGCACAACCTCGCCAGCAGCGTAATTTCGCACGGAAAATTGCAGCCGTATACATAGCGGAGCGAGGAACGGATACGGTGACTGCTGTTTACGATATCCAAAGCTATTTCAGCTTTAATATTATAGGCGCTCCCGCCAACCGCCTTGTTTTGCGTTATATACGGTATCTGTCTTTTTTACGTCAATAATCGTCGCGAATTTTAACAACCATCCCATGCCGATATTTATTCGCTCGACCGTTTATCAAGAATCACGATCATTCGAATCAAAACCTGTCTATCAGATCATGTCTAGGTATTAGTTGAATAATATTGGCTGATGATACGATCGAATGAAATCGTGTGCGTATGTGTTTATGTGTGTATCTAATAATCGTTAATTTTGGTATTCTCATTTTACGTTGAATTTATTATTAATAAACTTACATTCACATATCGTATTATCTGATTTTCGGCTCGAATGTAGCTTATAATTTTATTAACTTACAATCGCATCGATTCGAAAGCTTTGTTATTTATGACTGGTATTATTACTGGCATGCGGAAAAACCAATTTACCTACGCTTAATAAAGATTGCTTATATATGCTACGTTGCACGACTCGTAGAATTATCGCTGCTACATTTTTTTCCGGAGGCCGAAGATACAAGCTTGCACTTTGCACGGATTACCGAGGGATAACGTGCACCACGATGAGTGTTGCTGGCCTAGTCTGGCACGTCGGGCGGCGATTGTACTCATATATTAATGCCGGGAGATGCCGTGTGGGGCCTCGTTAATAATTCCACCGTTCCCTTCATACCCTTCAGCTCTCGAGAAGTATCTACCCTTGCTTGGGTCGTAACACGAGCTACTTAAGTACAATCTGCAGATGCGAAGCTGGGCTGGCGGCGCTGTTTGCTCTCTCTTCGCTTTGCGTAAATAAAAATTCATGTACTACTATTACTATTATTACATACAACATAATAACAGTATATATTTTTTCAGAGAAAAAAGAAAATGAAAAATAAGAATCAGAAAATATGTATATAAAATCACATAGGAAATATTATTTGAACACTAAGAACCTGCTATGACTGTCATCGATTTTCTCGATTTTAACCCTTAAACACACAAGTGGGTCAAAGTGATCCTAAATAAAGTTTCGAACGTTTACTGTGTGAAGACGGAATGAGATAGGAGGTTCGGACCAGGGAATAAAAAAAGTTTGAAATCTTCTCTTTCGATTGATATGGTTGATCAACTTTATTGGTCAATTAGAATTCGAACGGCACGGCAG
>QKQZ01003719.1:0-13015 GCA_003595255.1 Solenopsis fugax | reverse complement strand
ATTTTCTTCCATAATCATTATTTTCCAAGATATTTGACCGTTACGGAACTTTCTCTCATCACTGTATGTATAAGGTCGCGAGTTCGATCTCAGACACTCCGTGTATACGAATTTCTAATTCGTATCTTTAAATAAGGGGCTGATAGTCCCATCTGCTTCCTAATTACAAGTCTGTTTGACTTCAATATTACTGATAATACGATTGGATTTTATTGGCCTTCTAATCCAGCACTTGACGCTGTTTAAACCGTAGTATTTTAATTCATATAAGAATTGGAAATCCATAGGCCTGTGAAAGAAAGAAGGAAGGAACCGGTAACGAGTCGAAAAGACCACCCGCTCGTCTCGACGAAAAACTTGTATGATCGCGTGTTATTGGTGAGACGACCCTTATTATTGTAAAGCTGCCGACTTTGTCGATCGGATGGGTAAGTGTACACCGATGTTGCCTTTACGAGAAACCGGCTTTTGAGCGATCTGCGAATATTAATGAGTCCGCGTGTTTGATTCCATCGGCGCCGTCCCATCCGATCTCATCGCATATTCATTCCGTTTCCTTGTTTTTGCGCCCGCTGACGCCACAACAAAGTCTCGCGTCGCATTTACCGTTTTTGTGCGTTACGTCGTCTGCTCATACAGTTTTTGTCTGACGCGGTAATTCCGGTCGTGTACAAATCTTTTGCGTTACATTGAGTGATTTATCGAGAATTGTCGTGTGTATTCTGCGTTATTAGCGTCGCGATAATTGTACCATACATTATTTCCTTGAGTGAGCTCGTACCACCGGCCGCGCCGACATATGGAAAGCGCATTATTGTCACGAATTAATGTCAGTAAGTGATGTAACTTGTCGAATATATTCTTATTATTTTCTTTGTTACATGTCACGTGCTCGCTAAATTCCCTCGTTCTCCTCCATCTTCTAGCCTGAATTACTTTCTCTGCCAATTCCGTGGCTGAGCAATTGGTTATCGGAGCCGTTGTTACTCGTGACTCTTAAAAGAATTGTAATTTAAAACTATTGTTCGTTTTCGCGTAAGAGTGGCACGCTCTCTCGTGCCTGGCGCCCAATTGTCGTTATTCGCGCGTTTGGTCAGTGTAATCGTATCTACGAATTTCCGCGTAATCAGTGTTACGGGTACGTAACAAAGTTGCACCACATTCATGAGTGTGATGGCAATTCGTAATATATAAATCACGATCAGAAAATTACTGAAAATTAAATAAATATTATTTCGTAATAAAAACAGATAGAATGAAATGAATTAAAGACTATTTCATAAAAGAAACTTGTTATTTATATTAATACATAATGCAAAAAAATATGTTTACGACTTTTCGAATGTTCTTGTAAAATTATTAATCATTTCAACCTAAAAATCTACTGAACTAAAATCTACTGCTCGGTACTGGACAACAATTTTATCTCAACTACAAATTCTAACTTTTTGCTAATTATTAATCTTTATATTTAATTTTAAACTAATTTTCATCCTTTTATCAAGTATTAATTATACTCTAAATCACTTTTTTCTTTTTTACCAAGTCTAGTCTAAGTTATACTAAAAAAAAAAACTTAAAGCGATCGGTATTACACAGTTCCTCGCTTATTATAAGTTTATTGTATATTCTTTCCACACTACGTGCTAAAAATGACGGATTTCTTCTATATTACATTTAATGTATTTTATTCTTTTATTTTTTTTTATTTTTATTCTTTTCATTTTCATTAGTCAATTTTCATTTACTATCATTTTATTCTATCCGTTTGTTACAAAATAGCTTTATAATTTATTTTCAGTCATTTCTTAATTCTTATCTCGTGCCTATACTTACACAAAACATTGAGGATGCCATAATTCACCGTTTGAGTTAACGATTTTTTCATGAGCGACGAAACCTTCTCTGCATCGGGAACAGAACATATGATCCAACGACATTTCTGTAACCCTGTTATATATAAATGTTAAATGTCACATTTAATTAATCATTAAATTAAGTAATAGAAACGTGTTGTAAATATATCGTAATATTAATTTCGCATGTTTGAATAGTTGTTTGATTAACATAGATAATTATGTATACATAGGTCTCTTATGCCTTATGTTATCAGGAAAGCAGAGGAAAGAAGAAATGAATTGGTCGTTTAAAAAATTTTACCTTGGGAGAATTGAAAAAATTGTCTAGTTTTTATAACTAGCAATAAAATTAATTAAAAATATGTAAAACAAAAGCCTCATTATCTCATTAATTAAGTAGATTATATTACTTTAAAACTTCTCTTTTTATTTTTCCAGAAAGAAAACTAATTTTGACCTATGTTATTTGTTAATGAAATGAGCATTTTTGTACATACAAAATAAGGTTTTTTAATTAAAAAATTCTAATAATCTTTCTAAAAATACTATAAAATAACAAATTATACTAGAAAGATATTTAACTTTATTGTTGAAACATACAATTCTTAAAAAAGTAAATTTGTAATATTAAATTTCAGTATGCTATAGTGATTATTGAATATATTTCTACAGAGTAAAAAAATAGCCACTGACTTTTGCAGAATATAATAAAAAAAAATCATCATTTACTACATTTACATGTCACCATTAATCAGCAATTGGCCAGTTTCATAACTATGGATGTACTAAACTCAGTGTTGCGCTTAGGTAACTTAAAATTTATCTAGATAAAGATAAGTTACGTGTAAATGTATCTTAGATAAAATAAAGATGATTTAATTTTAATTTATCTAGATAAAAGATAAAAAATATATAGTTTTATCTAGATAATTTTCAGACAATATCATTACTGAGCAAAAACAATTTAGGATATGAAATATGTTCATATTTTGATTTCTAAATCAATATTTTTAAAAACAAAAGTTCTTCAAATAATTATACTAACAAAAAATATTTCTCGTTAAATTTGAATCAATATGCAAATAAAAATCAAAATTAAAAATAAGAGAAATATATAAATATAATTCACATTATATAATATCTTGTAAGTTTTCGAATTTATAGTTTTCGTGCAATTTTTATATTGTACTATTGTTGATCTGAACTGCGTTTCGATATGTATTGCCAGTACTAAAAATCTATAGTTCACATTACGTACTTATCTATAGATTTTTAGTATTGGTAATCAATTTTGCAATTCTTGAAAAAATCTGTTAGGATAAATGATAATTTGGAGGCTGAGGCTAAACACAATACTTCATTCTCATTATTCGCATTGTCTTAGATAATTTAAAAAAAATAACATTTTTTTATCTAAGATAAAGATAAAGATAATATACATTATAATAATCTAGATAAAGATAAGATGAAGTTGTCTCTTTATCTAGATGATTATCTAGATAATTTTATATAGATAACGGCAAACACTGATTAAACTTGATTAATGATGATGTGTAAACGTAGTGACTTTTTTTTTCATTTCATTCTTTAGAGGAATACTTATGATTGGCCAGTTTTATAATATCGACATTGTAACTTCGCCGTAAATCAGGCTGTGTAAACATAGTCACTTGTAGTGTTCCTCATGAGAGTGTCAAATAGACTTGATATCTAAGGATTGCTTGATTAATTTAGCGTTTGAAGGAAATTATGTATTTATCTGATTTTAAATCCTCTAATATATTATTTTGATAAAAAATGACTTATGTTGTTTTTCAAAGAACTGATTCAATTAGTTTTATTAAATATGTGCAATTATGTAATTATGTATGTCCTGTGTGTGCTTAAGCAAAAAAAATTAACATTTCTCAAGAAGATGATGCTTACCCTGGCATATTTTAATGGCGAAGGACGATTACGTTTTGATGTTGATGAACACTCCTCACTACCTTTTCTTTCTATTTGTTTTGCATTTGCTCTACACGATGATTATTACTACTGAAACTTTATTAAAAATGTATTAAAACAAATAATAAAGGCGAATAGAGAAATAATGCAAATTTAATACATTCAGGATTAATAACACAGCCACACAAAAAGAAAAAAGTGTCATGTCCGAGAGATTAGACCCATGTATCCCTTTGTATTTTGAGGCTCTGAAACCGAATATGACCTTAGAATTGCGCCATCAGATCAGGATTTTTTTACCCTCAAAATAGTGTAATTTTAAGGAATGTTTGGCAATTTTTTCAGGGTAAAAAAAATTCTGAACTGATGGCGCAATTCTGAGGTTATATTCAGTTTCAGAGCCTCAAAATACATAGGAATACATGGGTCTAATCTCTCGGACATGACACTTTTTTCTTTTTGTGTGGCTGTGTAACAGGTTTAACACAATTAAATGGAAAGAACGGTTATAGCAGGATCTTAATGCTTACAATAAGTACAGTCAAAACTAATCTTGTTTTTGTTCAGTAATATGACCAATTAATGAAATAAAATTAGATTGCGTTTTTAATCACATCCTGTAACACCCTTAGTTAGCTTGTCTTTGGCTTTTCTTATATTTATTTATATTATTTTTAGTTAATAATTTGTAATCATAAGAAAATATACATACAAAGAAAATAGTTATAACAAGTATGTGACTACAAATAATGTAAAAATTTTTTTAAAATATCAAACAAGTATTTGGTTCATTTTATGAAAAACATTTATTTATTAATTTTTGACCTTATTATACTTTCACTGTGAAAGTGTAATAAGGTCAAAAATGTTTTTACAAACAAACAAAATTTTCTTAGTATCCATAAAAAGAACCATTGCAACTATGTTATAATATATCTGTATTTTCCAGAATATATTTTTATTTCATGTAATATTGTTTCTTTATGTTATTTTAAATATTATGAAATACCAATATCTACTTTATACCAATTGTTTATATGCACATCAACTAGTTGATACACAAATTAAATAGTCTGTGCAAATTAAATCATTATTATTAGATACATTCTCTTAGAGATATCTTGACTAATTATTATAATCATTTCTAGTATATTTTTAAAATATATCTGCAATATACATTCAAGATTTTACTGTTCAGCAATAATTAAAGGCGAAACGTAAAAATATATTTCACTTCCCTAACAGCACATGATATCATCCCAGATAGCAAGTTATTTTTCATCACTTTAACATGAAAATAACGTCTTTGACGACATTTTGAGGTTAAAATGACAAATAATATCAGCTTGCTATGTAGGGTATGAATATCATATGAAAAACTAAGAGCATTGTAATTAGTTATAACATTTATATATAATATTGTAAAATAAATACCTCTATAGATGTTAAAGTATATGTAAGTCTACCAAAGAATGTTTGCTTGAAAAGTAATGAAAATTAACACAGTATCGTGACGTATGTTCAAGAGAGACAAAAAAATAACGTGTAAAATATTCAGTGTTAAAAATATTACAAAATTTTAATATTTCCAAAAACAAAATTGAAAAACTTTATTTTTTGAGTTATGTCGTTGCAGTAAACGATGTCTTATCTCTTTTCACCTGCTATGTACTAACTTCTAACATATATTTAGTTTTTTTAAATTAAACTTAGTTCAATTTTAATTTAATAAAATATAATTTTGGAGCTATAACTTTACTTTGGAAATATTAATCATTATCTGACTTTATAATTTTTGTTCAATCAACCAACTGTTAATCAAGAATAGAATTTGCGATAAATGTAAATGTTTAATAAACTAAATGAATAAATAACGTAATAAGGTTGTATAAATCACTACCTATGCAACTGTTACAGTCATATTCTTGTCAGACTTTAAGCAGAAGTAGCCAATCCGATCTCAGCGAACATGGCATGACCTTTTATGAAAGCGCGAACATGGATCCCAATGGATTCTACGATTCGTCCTACGCCCTACGCCCTACGCCCCTACCACACCCATGATACATAAACGTAAATAATAACGATGCGAAGATGTCAAAGCACAAGCTCGGAATCAGGCAGTTTCTCAATATAATAATTCAAAATTGACAGTAGTCTAGTTTCCACTAAAGTTCTATATTCGGTTCTACTCCGGGGCAACTGAAAGTGAAGGTTGGTTTAAAGGCTGGTTTATGCAGGCAATAACCGTAAGAAATTGGTCAATCATAGTCGAGAATTCTTCTATAAATCGAGCCTTTAGTCCCGGTCTACAATAGGTGTAGTAAGCCTTAAGCCGTAAGAAATTTACCAATCACAGGTGAATATGAAGAGAATAATCGACTATGGTTGGTCAATTTCTTACGGCTTAAGGCTTACAATATTTATTGTAGATCGGGACTAAAGGTAATGCAGGCAATAACCGTAAGAAATTGGCCAATCATAATCGATTTATAGAAGAATTCTCGACTATGATTGACCAATTTCTTACGGTTATTGTCTGCATAAACCAGCCTTAAACCAACCTTCATTTTCAGTTGCCCCGGAGTAGAACCGAATATAGAACTTTAGTGGAAACTAGACTACTGTCAATTTTCAATTATTATATTGAGAAACTGCTTGATTCCGAGCTTGTGCTTTGATATCTTCGCATCGTTATTATTTACGTTTATGTTCGCGTATGCATGGTGTAAAAATACAAGGTGATACGTTCCCGTGGATGCGCAGTCGTCGAAAGTAATGGTGGGAGCTTTGATCAATCAGATGTTTGCCCCAGGCTACTGTTAAGTTAATTAAATTTAGTTAAATTCATGCATATGGCACATGGTTGAACGATTGAACTGAGAAAAATCAATGTGTTGAATAAGTAAAATTATTCGATTCTTCGGAAATCCATTTGGCCATTAAAGTAAAAAGGAAAAAACTTTAAGCTATCAGTTTAACACGTCGTAAAATTGATAAAAAAAAAGGTAAGTAATACTGTGTTTGAATTTCGTGCTAATTTTGGGGCAAATTTTTGATTGGTTTTTGATAAGTTGAGCCGCCATTATGCGCAGCGTTTCACCTTGTATTTTTACACCATGCGCGTATGTATCATGGGCGTGGCAGGTGTGGCATAGGGCGTAGGACGAATCGTAGAATCCATTGGGATCCATGTTCGCGCTTTCATAAAAGGTCATGCCATGTTCGCTGAGATCGGATTGGCTACTTCTGTTTAAAGTCTGACAAGAATATGACTGAGTGGCAGTTGCATAGGTAGTGATTTATACAACCTTATAACGTTATTTATTCATTTAGCTTATTAAACATTTACATTTATCGCAAATTCTATTCTTGATTAGTTGGTTGATTGAACAAAAATTATAAAGTCAGGTAATGATTAATATTTCCAAAGTAAAGTTATAACTCCAAAATTATATTATAAGGTCGGTTTAGTCCCAGTCTACAATAAGTGTTATAAGCCTTAAGTCATAAGAAATTGACCTATCATGATCGATTATTCTCCTCATATTCAATTGTGATTGGTCAATTTCTTACGGCTTAAGGCTTACTACACCTATTGTAGACCAGGACTTAAGGCCATGGCACACAAAAAAACTTAAGCACTAAAACTTAGGCAGTAAGCGAATTAGCCAATGACAGTCGAGAATATAAGACCATAACGTAAGCAGTAGCAAATCCAACACGTTGATTTTCTTACGGCATACGTCTTACTGCTTAAGTTTTCCTATGTGCCATGGCCTTCATGCAGGCAACAACCGTATGACGGTAACTTAAGTGCCGTAAACTTATGCCGTAAAATTTGTTGCCGTGGTTTATCGAGGTTTGCTATATGCTGTATGCCGCATGATTTAATCTAAATTATCCTGTGATCACGTCGTTTAAATTGAACAATTAAAAATGATTTTTTAGCACAATGGGTAATACAAATGATGATTGTCATTGTGCCTGTAATGTTTTTAGTAATCCTTGGCTTTTCTTATGTTGCTAATGCAATTAAAAATCATAGAAGAAAACGTCGTTGGGGTGTGCGTCCAATAAATAGAAAAAGAATAATTAAAGATCATTTTTACAATTTATTTTATGACTTAAAGACAGTAGATATAGAACATTTTGTAAAATATACAAGGATGACATCTCAATAAAACGAGTTTGATTATTAGGTTATAATTTTCGATCACTTTCCATTGGCTTTCGATACTATTTACCGTCCACGGCTGGTTTATGGAGACCGTAGCCGTTGACTTATGCCGTAAAGTTAAAGTTGAGTCAACTTTACGATTGCAGCATAAGTTACCAGCATCCGGAAAGTCTCGATAAACAGAAGCATTCAAACCCTAGTATTGAACTTTACTGGCTCCGGCATAAATTTACGGTTATTGCCTGCCTAAAGCGTCGTCTACAATAGAGACTTAAGCCTTAAGCCGTAAAAAATTGGCTAATCACAATCGATTATTCTTCTATACATCAACTATTATTAGTCAATTTCTTACGGCTAAAGGCTTAAGTCTCTATTGTAGACTACGCTTTAACCAGTCTTTAGTCCCGATCTACAATAGATGTTGTAAGCCGTAAGAAATTGACCAACCATAGTCGATTATTCTCTTCTACTCACCTACGATTGGTTAATTTCTTACGGCTTAAGGCTTACTCATGAAGTAGGATAAGGAGACAGAACTTTGTGTGAAAAAGTGGACTCAAATTCCGTCGTAAAAATGAGTTCGGTATTTGGACACTCGCGTCGCATGAACGTTATTTCTACCATTTTTATTGGTTAAGAGATAGAGAACCAATAGAAATGGTAGAAATAACGTTCATGCGACGCGAGTGACCAAATACCGAACTCATTTTTACGAAGGAATTCGGGTCCACTTTTGTTACTCTCTGAGCATGAAGTTCAGTCTCCTTAGTTCCGGTCTACAATAGGTGTAGTAAGCCTTAAGCCGTAAGAAATTGACCAATCACAATTGAATATGAGGAGAATAATCGATCATGATAGGTCAATTTCTTATGGCTTAAGGCTTATAAAATCTATTGTAGACTGGGACTTATCCTACTTTATGGGCTTACTGCACCTGTTGTAGATCGGGACTTACGGTTACGGCCTGCATAAACCAGGCTTTAAACAGCGATTCTGTAGTAGTTATTTATGAAAACATTACAAGTTACAAGTTATTACAAATCACGTCTTTTATGTTATAAGTCATTGTACTTGCATTCTAAAAATAATTTCGAAGATCAATAATCTTATTTTTTTTTATATTACTCGATCAATAATCTTAAAAATATTTAAGGTTATATTACACGAAACAAGTAATGATTGGGTGCATCTAGATGCGCGACCGCTCACTGAGAGCGTAAGTAGCAATTAAAGATCATTGGTTGGATCCAAAGGTAAGAACCAATCGTCTATACGAGTATGACGTAAGCTTATGGTTCGTCTACAATGGCTGTGTTCGTAAATATACTACCAGTACTGAAAATCTATAGTTTACGTTACATAAATTATAGATTTTCAGTACTGGCAGTATATTTATGAACACAGCCAATGGCGGTAGTAAGCCTTAAGCCGTAAGAAATTGGCCAAACACAATCGATTATTCTTCTATAAATCAACTATTATTGGTCAATTTATTCTTTATTTCCTACTGCCAATCCTGTTGTAAATGGACCTTAGACAAAATATGGAAAAGTGGTGGGAATACACAGTGGTCTGACACGAAACGAGCATACTCTGGCCGGTATTCATAGTCGATTCTTATTTCAAGATCGTCTTAAGATGCTGATACGGCTGTCTAATTGGTTGATGGCATCTCAAGATGATACTTAAGACGATCTTAAATATAAGAACGGACTATGAATACCGGCCTTAAGATGATCTCAAATATAAGAATCGACTATGAATACGGCCTTCTATCATGGCAGCAATGGCAGTGACCCTTCCAGTAGTGTCCAGTGTCCAGTAGATAGGTCCAGATAGGTCGATACCGGAGAGTAGGGGAGGCCGGCATGGGCCGGCAGCAGCCACGACGGGAACGATAGTCTTTTCCTGGATGGCGTGAAGACTTGGCCGTCTGTGGTGGACCTTAATACCCTTTCAGTATTATTATAGTTCAGTGGGTATTTCACAGGTTTATTTCACGATCATTCTTGATTAGCATAATTAGTAAATTATTAATTAAAAAATATTGGCATAATAATGGTTAGTTGTGCGGCATGCTCCTCAACAAAGTCAAAAACTTGTGGACTTACTTTTCATTCGTAAGTAGAAGTAACAACACTAATAAACACTGATGAATGATGAATTATAGTCTCCATAAATTTATACTACTTATTTATAATTTTTTAATATCTTTCAGTTTTCCAAAAAACGCCAATAAATGTAAAGTATGGGTCAATTTTGTTGGAAAAAATAACTGGAAACAGAAAAGAAGCCACGTTTTATGTTCAAAACACTTTTCCGAAGATTGCTTTGATAGAACATCAATAAATATAACACGCCTCAAACCAGATGCAGTCCCAACAATACACATTACACGGATAAAGCATGTGAGTTACGCAATAAATCATACATAGAGAAGTGTAAGAAGTCATTCCTCAATCTCAATTTTTCGGTAGCGTTACGCTGGATAGCGTAACGCATTAATAATATGGTATTAGGAATTATCTTTTTAAATTCTATTAATATTTTTATATGTCATAATACCTGCATAAATGTATATTGTATAGGTGCAGCAGCAAAACCAAATAGAAATTCTAAAACCCAAATTGGAAGACACAGTTGAAAATAAAGTACGCGATACAATTACACTCAAGCCTGAAAGTATGGCAGATGTTTCTTTCTTTCCAACTGCCAATGATACACCTCGGGAGTTAGCGTTGAAGAGGAAAATTCGAGAAATGGCAGACATTAATGTAATACAATCGAAGAAAATACGAAAGTTGCAGCTTAAGAACAATTACCAAAAACGAAAGATATTAAATTTAAAAGAGGTAATAATTTTTTTAAAGGAGAACAAGTTATTAAAAGAACAACTGGAATGTTATTAAAAAATTTTGGAAATAATCTTTTCGAGCACTTATTTGGAGAAAACAGGAGGAAAATGAGAACAAACGAATATTCAAAAAAATATTACAAAATTCGCAGTATCATTTTTTGTCACCAAAGGCAAAGAAAATTGTGCTATTTAAAGGGCAATAATTCAAAAATTTACGTTTATTAAGTACAAAATTAATAGTTTTATTATCGTACATGCGTATTCATCCAGTATCTATTTTTGTGTTCATTTTGATATTTATAGTTTATTCAATATCTATTATTTTTGTACTTAATTATACTATTAATTTTATATTATACACGCGCGTTTATTTTTATATTATATGATTATATCTGTTGATATCTATAAATGTATAACTACTTTATTACTATTATTAGTATTATTTGTTCTTAAATTGATATAATTTTTTTTAATTTGCAAGTATAAGTGTAGTATTTACTTTTTGATTATTACGATTGTATCTATCTGTTGATATTTATAAATGTATAGCTACTTTATTACTATTATTCGTTCTTAAATTGATTTAATTCTTTTTAATTTGCAAGTTCAGCATAATATTTATTTTTTATTATGACAAATTATTGCATTTATATCTGATTTTAATATTGTGTGATAACATTCCATGTTTTAAAAATATAAAATTGTAATACTTTATTATATTAGTAAATTTTATAAAATGTATTACCCAGATAGCATACAGAATTCAAAAAGAATTCAGGTTTATGTCATCAATTCTGAGTTTATTTTGAAGTGCACAAAGAATTCTTTTTCTGATTTTTCAGAAAAAGAATTCTTTTTGCATCTCAAAATGTCTACGGAGTCTTCTTCAGTGTGTAATCAAAATTAATACATTAACGACGAACTATGTATAACGGTGTTCATTTTTTTCCGAAGTTCGAACGCAAACATTTATGTGACGCAATGAAAGTTAAATATAAAAATAAAGTCAGTTGAAGTCAGTGATCTAAAATTCTCTTGATTGTTTCGTCGCTTTCTAAACGTGAACAAATCATGTCTGGCTGTTTAAAAACCACTCGCGTCTCAACATACGACAAGTGCAATTAAAAAAAAATTCTCTGTGCTATCTGGATATACAGTTTTATTTATTTTTCTATTTTATTACTCATATTGTTATAAGTTTATATTTGTAGATTTATTATTCAATATTACATACTTGGTCCAAATAACTGATTCATGGCCTCTTTCACCAATCTAACAGATCGGTTAGTCCATTGGAATAGACCAATCGCATTTGTCATTTCACTCAACAAACAATGCGATTGGTCAATTCCATTAGACTAACCTGTCGGTTAATCTAATGGAATTGACCAATTGCATTGCTTGTTGAGTGTTAGCTTTAATTGAGATTTGTGAAAGAGGCCCTTAAATATACAATCAGAAATCATGAATGATTTTTAAAAATAAATATAATAAGATTTTTTTAAAATGCCTACGAAAGTTTAATAACATCTATTAGTATTTACGACGTTCAAAACTTTATCCAGAAAATATACATATTTTCTACCGAAGATATTATGTTAATTTAATAACTTTAAGAAATTAGATTGGTGTTACATTTATAATTAAAGTTTATTTCAGTTTTTTTTAATTTTTTCAGAGCATGCATTTAAAAAAGATGACCACGTCAAAATAAATTACATCAAAGGCGCTTACATCTACAATGAATGTTTCAACTAACTCTTAATGTTATAAATGAATATACATATATCGTTATATGTACATATAAACTTTACATTTTTACATGATTTGTATAAAAATGAATAAAATTACGTTAATTGTAAAAAACATTTCCAGAGTATTTTATATTTAATAACATTAATCCTTATATACATACATATGTATTATATGCATTAATTTGAAATTTTTTACAACTTCGAATATACTTTTTATTATTTATTTATGATGCTCTAAAAGAAAATCTTTACGATACAATGATCGACTAAAATTCGATTTGAATTGTCCTCTTTCAGTGTATATTTCTGGTAGCGGTCATGCTGGACCGCCTATTATACTTCCACTCAGTGTTTTCACTATAGTGGTCTGAAATTTCCCTTCTCCTCCTCCTAAATTTCCCTTTTTTTCCCACATTCT
>QKQZ01003714.1:0-25803 GCA_003595255.1 Solenopsis fugax | reverse complement strand
ATTCAACGGACTTCTAATAGGTTGTACACCAGAATTCAAGAGTGGTTACCCCCTCGGTTTTTAAACAATATTATTTTAAAACGTTTAAAAGTACACATAAAATGCTAAATGTTGCTTTAATGTTTCTTGCTTCCTGGGAAGAACCGCTGACTGACAAAAGCCTGCTAACTTTATGTTACAAAAAAAGGACACTCGTGATTCAGCTCATTAGCACAGTGAACAATCTCGTCCGCTGATTTATCTCACACTTCCAATTCACAATATAGTGTACGTACACAACAATGAGAACTTACCTGGAGCGTTGCGGAATAACGCGCGCGATTGTCTTCTAACGACCCGTGCGGGAAAATCACTATAACCTATAACACACTCGTAGATTTCGTCCGATTCTCCGGATCTCGGTGCTCCTCCTTCTCGGTGCCCGATAATGAATAGACACACGTACTCGGGCCGCTCTCCTTCTTTTTCACATTTGACCTTTGGATTTCCGAGTCTTCAATTAAATACCACGGATTCACAGCCGTCAAGCACCGAATGGTCAGAGAGCTCGGGCGTACTATAGTCTATAGTTCGGGTTTCGGGGCACTCGGCGAGGAGTTCGTATGAAAAAAAAAAACCATTCGTACCGCGCGCACACGATCCGACGTAAACACTAAGACCGATTCGCGTGGATTCGCGTTCAGAGCACTGTTGCGTCGTATTCCATCCTTGTTCTGTGTCCAACAAACGACAAGGATAGACCGGCGCGTCGAACGTGAATCGTAGGACGGTCGCGAGCCAACAGATTTTCGACACTCCGACACTACGGCTTGTGTTGCGTACTCGGCCGTCAAAATTCCGGGAGGCGGTGTAGCGCGTCGACGAAAACAACAAAAACTCCGAGAAACGACGCGCCGCGAGGACGACGGAAGTTTGCGAGAAACGACGACGCGCTGTAATGTAAACATGGCAGGGACGGGAACGGGGGGCAATGCAAAGCGCGCGCGAAACTGTTAAGATCTCGCCTCTCCCCCCTCCACCTGCTCCTGCCACTCGCCATAGTGTCTCGATACTCTCGATCTCGATCAATCCCTCGTTGAACGATGCCTCGATTCGTCTCGATGTCCGGCGTGTCCGGCGCCGAACAGATGAGAGATGAGACGCCTTCGAAATGCTCGACGGCCGAGTACATACATATTCAACATTTCGCGAAATAATCGCGTTAAAAAGCGAATCCTTCCGAACGCCAGTCCAGGCGGGCGAAGCGCGAAACGTAGCATCGGCCGGAAAGATGTACTTAACCTTTAAGTAGGTAGGTGGTCAAAGGTTACGTAATAGATAGATTAGTTATACGTGCAAACGCCAGTGTTTGCTGTTATCTATATAAAATTATCTAGATAATCATCTAGATAAAGAAATAATTTCATCTTATCTTTATCTAGATTATTATAATGTACATTATCTTCATCTTTATCTTAGATAAAAAAATGTTATCTTTTTTAAATTATCCAAGATAATGCGAATAACGAGAATGAAGTATTGTCAGTCTCTAAATTACCATTTATCCTAATAGCTTTTTTCAAGAATTGCAAAATTTATTGCCAGTTCTGAAAATCTAAAGATAAGTACGTAATAAACTATAGATTTTTAATATTGGCAATATATATCGAAACGCAATTCAGATCAACAGTAGTACAATATAAAAATTGCCCCAAAACTATAAATTCGAAAATTTACCAGATATTTTGTCAGTCATTACATAATGAATTATATATATGTATATTTCTCCTATTTTTAATTTTGATTTTTATTTGATTCAAATTTAACGAGAAATATTTTTTAGTATAATTATTTGAAGAACTTTTGTTTTTAAAAATATTGATTTAGAAATAAAAATATGAACATATTTCTTATCCTAAATTGTTTTTTGTTCAATAATGATATTATCTGAAAATTATCTAGATAAAACTATATATATTTTTATCTTTTATCTAGATAAATTAAAATTAAATCATCTTTATCTTATCTAGGATACATTTACACGTAATTTATCTTATCTTTATCTAGATAAATTTTAAGTTATCTAAGCGCAACACTGTACATGTATGTATAAAAATATGTATATTTTTACAAAAAATATATTTTTTATAACTTATATGTTATAATAACTAATAATTATATATAAATTATATATAGAAACATCTCCAGATTTTCCATATCAATTTTAACAGCATATTCTATGAAAAATGAAGAAGTGTTACATAAATTTTAAAAGATTCTTTATTATAAAAAGTTACAGTAAAAATATGAAATTACAATTGTGTCAGTAATTCTTTTGTATTAATTTATTTCTTAACGTGACCTGTGTTCGGGTATTTCTTAACGTGACCTTGTAAACTTTATGTTTACTTTTTGAAACGATGCGACACAAGTATCAAAATGACATAAGTGATGTTTATTTATGATGTTTGCTTATTTATTTTATCTAATCGTGATTATTATTAGATTCAATTTATATTTACCGATTCTATCAATGACAAGCCTGATTAACACACAGGCTAACATTTAAATACACGTGAAAGTGATAAATATATATTTCTATATGTTACCATAATATTTCTTGCTTACTGGGTATATGTGTTAAAGTTTGTATTAAAAAATCCCGAGACATCTTGTGTATATACATACACACATATACATACAATATAAATATTTATTTATATATTTTACTTGTACATTACACTGAGAGAAAGAATGTTTTTAAAAAATTTTATTCAACATAAAAAAATTATTTACTCTTGGGTCTTGATAAGCTTAATTACTTGCACTCAAGTTAAGAATTTCTTAATTGAAATATTTATGTAAATAAAATGAAGAAATAATTTTTAGTCAAGTATTTTTTTCTTGCAGTTCCAGAAAATATTTACTGTCACATTATTTTTATATTCAAGATAAAGATAATCAGATTCATTTTATAATCTAAGAAAACAATTTAATTAGGTTTAATAATATTGTTAGCTTGTTTGTAAAATTATTATTTAAATGTAAAAAATGAAATAATGTAAAATTATATATTTAAGGTAATATGTCTATTTACTTAAAAGTAAATATTTTTATTTAAACAGAACAAACGCTCATATCAAAATATGATTTGAAGAAAATGCATTTTTTTCAAATAAAGAAATTTTTCTCAGTGTATATGTATATATATAATGTATATGTGAGCGTGCGAGTGTATGTGTGTGCAGATGTATTCATATTTAAACCATTGCTTCCTAAAAATAATTTTTAATCATTTCTGTGGCGCGCCTTTATTACGTCACATGCTTTATAGAGCTGTTGTGATGATTTAACGCGCGTGTCTTGGCATTGTTTGGCATTCACAACACATGCGCCGGAAATGATCTACAGAATCGTAACTATACGACCAGGCTCGTCATCCGCGCTCGCAATCGCGAAATGTACACGTCATTCGTCGTCTGCGCACAAGCTAATGAGCTAAATTTTAACGGAAACGTACGTTTTGTCCTTTGGCATTTAGAGTCGCGTATCGCAAAAGTTTCAAGTTGCCGCTCGTCGCAGGGCTGACCGAGCTCGCTCAAGAGAGAGAAACGAGTCGCGTGATCAAACCCGGTTGTTAGAGGTAGGAAGCTAGAAGCAGGAAGCCTCGGAGCTCGTTCTTGTGCCAAGTACATTCTCTTATAGGTACCGTTAGATACCTAGCTCGTCCGTTCAGTATAATTTTTAAAATCGTGGTGAGTCGTCGTTCGTCGTTCTCCGCGCCGAGCTATGAGCAGCAAAGCGCAAAAGCGTCCAATTCATAATTATTCCCCTTGTTAAATCAGCAAGGTCATATCGCGACCGTGAAATCGGTGCCGGCGATAAAATAATTTCACATCAATGTTCGTTTCACATCGCGAACTGGTTTCCGTAAAAGAAAGAGAAAGAGGGAGAGAGCGCAAAAGAGACAGAGAGAGAGAGGAAAAAAATAGAAAAAGAAAGGAAAAGGAAATTTACTTCCGCCTTTCGATATTCCACGTTTACGCCTGCGGATCACATTCAATTTGCATTTCAAGTATTTATATATTTAATTTACTGAAAGAATTTAATTCACTACATAAAATACATAAATACTTAAATATATAAATACTCGAATTGAAAAAATTTAATCAAGTTGAAAAATTTATTCAAGTCAACAATCGACTTGCACGGTGATCTTTCCTCGCAAATTTTTTTTTTTTTTAGAAACAGCATAAAAAAGTATGCAAAGATGCACGCACATAGAACATGTACACATAAACCGATGTCATATCATAAAATGAACTAGGATAAAAGAGGAAATTATCGTGTCGGCAATTTGTGGTCAACGTGACGGTCGTAAAAGTTATTGTTGCGACTCAAACGTCGCGATGACTCTTGACAAGACGTCCGGAATACACAAAATTTATACGTCGAGAAGAACGCACGTACTTATATATTATTTTGTGAAAGTAGGCCAGTTCCTCGCGTATTCGCACCTACTTACGCGTCTCTACGTGACTCACTTCCTCTTTCACTTATTTCATCCGTTCCGCAGCTGCTCCGTGCCTCCTTGAACGGCACAAAAATACCTTCAAAGGGGCCTCTTGTCTCGGGTTAATGTAACAATCCCCGTGCGATATTGTTTTATATTAAAACAAAAAGTTAAGATACTCGAGCCACTCTCATTAACGTCGTTCTGCAATGAAACTGCAAAAACCGCTCCATTTTTCCGACGGCTTTTTTTCCACATGCGCATTTTATTTTCAAACAATTAACAATCCAAAGCCGTCAATGTCGTGTACTATGTAAAACAGAACACGTATTATTTCCGCGCGTTTAATGGCATGCGGCAGCCTTCGTAGTTATCGCGTGATAAGAGCATTTCATGAAGTTTACTGTTCTGTATTTTTCCTGAATGTTCAACTTTTTACAACGCTCATGTAATGCTACATATATTTTTCAATAATAATCTAATCACTAAAATATGCACGTAATTAGATATTATACTAGATGACGAGGATAATTTTTTCTCTTTACAACTAATATTAATAATTGTAGCAAAGAGCGATTGAGCGATGTGCAATCTTTGCAATCTTGTTCAAAGAGATGACGTTGTAACAAATCTGCCAAAGACTTTATTAGTTTTCTAAGTTTGTCAAAATGTAGGGGAGACCGGGGCTATTCGTTGCAGTTTTTTTTCTTTTGCGTATCCTGAGTCCTGTATTCATTTAAAAAAAAAAGTTGGACGGTTTGAAAGGTTGAACCTTCCCCTTCACAATACCGTTATGATGAGATAAAACACGGAAATGTACTTGCTTTGAACTACATATAAAAATGTCGACCAGTGCCAAGTATATATACATGCCCTAATCCCGGCGTAATTCGTAACCAATCTGGGAATATTCTGAAATTTGTGTTTTAAGATGAAAAAATGTAAAAAAGCTGTTGTTAAGACTCTGTTTTATTCAGAAAAGGATATATAGTGTTATTAAGAAAAGTTGCACACAATAAAAAAAAGAAACACACAATAGAGAATTTTATTGCTTCAGCGTTTTCGGAACAAGTCAGGGACTATTCGTATTTCGTGTAATTACACCTGTTGAGTATTAAGTTATGTATTTTGGTACATAGAACGCGAATATAAAAGAAAAAATTGTTCAAACGATAATTCGACGTTCGGTGTTTCGAATTACTCTAGTAGCATCAACTTTGCGCATTATTGCGTATGGTCTATAAAAATAGACATCACACAACAAAAAATAAACACGAAATGTTTTAAATACATTCAACTGGACACGATTCATTCAAAGTTTTCAAAAACAATCTCATTTATCTTATTTAAATTTTGAATAAATGCTGACTGTCAGAAATTACTTCGACTGTCGCAAAACACATTTTTTACTGCCACGACTTCAATATGACGTCGTCGCCAACGAAACTTTATTAGCAACGTGGTTACATTAGGACGCGTTTACAGTATTTAAAGTAAATTTTTAACATATACTCATACAAAGATATTTCCATTTTTACGAATTACCCCACCTAACGAATAGCCCCGGTTTCCCCTATTAAAAACTTTCTAATTCTTACGAAACAAAAATTCTTAAATTATAATTTTTAACGAACAATTATATTTTAATTCTTTCTTAGAATTCTTTTAAGCATTTAACAATTAAAATATCTATGATATGTACTGAGAAAGAAATTATTAAATTGTCTAAATTGATTAAATTTTTCAACTTGATTAAATTTCTTCAATTAAAGTATTTGTGTATTTTATGTATTGAATTAAATTTCTTTAATTCAAACATTTAACTTAAATACATAAATATTTAAAATGAAAAAATTTAATCAAGTTAACAATTTTTTGCACAGTATATAATTTACGATAAATACTGTATCTCTTAATTTATTTTACCAGAATATATGGAGATATATTAAAATTATATCTTTAGCCAAACGTGTGTGGGACATATATGGTTTCTCAATTAAATTACAAGAAACTTGATATATTTCAAAAATTCACTTGTCAGGATATTGCGCACTTGATTTTGTCAATGACGTGCTCAAAAGATTGCATTACTTTCATTATTGTTAATTCATTATGAATTATAATCATGAAGATTCGACCTTTTTGTGTGCGATTACAGATATTTCATCAGTGCATGTCGAGTTTGCAGTGACTCATGATGATACAATGTATGGTAAATATTTGAATTTTCTGATTCATAGATCTGATTGCTAATAAAATAATTCGTAATCTCAAATTAAAAAAGCTGGGCGCGCAATGGCATAGACTTTGCGCTTAGAAGTTAACGATCAGAAATAGAAGTGTTTGATTTTTTTCCCTCTTTTGCGCTCGAATCCACACAGACCTTCTAGGGACGTCCATAAGACGTTCAAAGGATGCACGACGACGTAAGGACGGCCTTTGGCTAAAGTATGAGAAAACGCGTGGAATAGATTGCGAAATTTAGGCGCAAGTCTCTCTCGATCGCCGACCAGTCGCGTGCCGGATGCATAATTGCGTTCGGGAACTCGTACTCACGGTCGAAGTAAAAGTAAAAGTCATAATAAAATTTGCGGCTCGTTGAACTAAAATCAATGTGAATGTAACGTAAGGCCAATGCCTTGAGCCGAAACATTCTTACTCGCGCGCCGACGTCCGCTTTTTGTCTCGCGCTGGTCTTTTAATTGCATTCGCGCTAATTTAACCCTGGAATGCTGCCGTGGGTGAAATTTTTCACTCAAGTGCTAATTGCTTCAGTTGATGCGGTTTTTGTTATTAAAATTTCGACAGCTTAAAATAATATTTTACAAGATTTGATTTACATAAAAGTAGTGTTGTCATTTCAGTTATTTTAACACCTTGCCGATATGCAAAGTAGAAACAAGTGTGTAAAAAAATTCTTAAAAGTGTAAAAAAAAGGGTTCTTGATTTTGTAGGTAAATTTTAAGTAAGAGAAATATATAATATGAGTAGCACTCATATTATATATTTCAGAGTTACACTCGTCTTCCTTTCCTCATCAGTTTCTTCACAAGATCTCATTAATGGACTATTTGCGGCGAACAAAACAAAAGCATGAAACGTCTAATCATTTCGAAAATTGCATTATCAGCGGTGTACGATTCATTATTTATGTCAGTGTGTGATTTTATCGCCCGATAGATACCGTTTTTGTTCGTTTTCATAAATACAATGTTATGCAGATTATGAGAGTATAAATTTTTTATTAAAAATCACATTTCATGACTGTATAAATCTTTGGTTTTTTTCTTATTAATGATGAAAAGAAGATATTGCACGGCATAATTTGTTGGTAAAACACACTTGTCACTTTGAGAACAGTCGCATGAGAATCATCGAATCATGCTGTTTCAATAGAAGGAAGCAGTCTTTATGTAAGCTTATGGTACGCTGTAATTTGCGCAAAAATACCGGACAAACATGTCTGCCGATAATATATTTACGCGCTGAGAAACGTATAAACAAATTAATGAATCAATGTCGCACACATTTTGAAGAAAAGTGTGTGCGACAAAATTCTGGAAATATTCAGAGGATGTTATTACCTCTGTTTCATTAAAAATCAATAAAGTTCCGCTCCGTAGCATCACAGTCGCCGCGCCGTCCCGAAGTTAACGACGCAAAACACGTAATGTGTTTTTAAGTGCCGCGATACGCGAATTCGTTGGTAAACGACCTCCTCGACATGTTCTCCGAAATTAACATAATCGGAGAAATAAATTCTATAAATAAAATTCCCATATGTCCCGTCTTTCTTTTAAAGTCCGATCTTGATACATGAAGGTATTATTGTTATTATTACTATTTGAACGCTGAGTAACACGATGGGCTTATCAACGTGACGCGGCTAACCTTGGAAACGCGAGCCATCTTCGCTTCGTCATTAGATAGCTTTTCACAGTAAATTTAGAGCACATTTGTGACATTATGTACATTACGGTATGATTGTATGCACGACGCTTGTTCACGACCTTTGTCTCCGTCAGTCATTGGCCGCGTGGATGTTGTGCTAGTTGAAGATCTTTTGAGCCGGATGTTCTTACGTAAATGGTGAAACCACTATTGCAATTGATTCGTCGTTTTTGATTCGATCCTGTATGTTTTATTATGCGTAATTACGAAATTGCACCTGGTAATCTGCGATAAAAAATGACGAAAGTTAACATGTTATAGATAAAAATTATCTTGTAAAACACATTCATCCTATAACATCAAGGTCTTGTAAATGTAAAAGATATTTCATTAAAAATATCTTCAAGATTTTTCTAGAAGATGTCTAGAAGTTGCTTGAGAGATATCGAAAAAGATTTTTTTGAAGATATTATTGTAGAATTTACAAGATGTTTTCAAGATATCTCTCAAAATATTGAATAAAATATTTTTTAGAAATCTAAGAGATATCTTTCTGTGTTTCTGGGATTTCATATTTTTTAAATTTATATAAAGTAGAAAAACTATGGAGTCATCATACTATAAATACATATGACGATCGTAATTATATGATTTTTGTGTCTACTTCCATTAAAATAATTATATTTTTTTTTCGGTTTTATTAATGTATTTTAATGTTAGCGATACTTTTATGATATTTTGTATATTGACTAGTAAATGAAGTTACATATTTATGAAAGATTGCAGAAAAACATTTTTTTATTATGTCGAAAAAGTAATTTGCAAGTGAGATTATAATGAATCTATTTTCTTCCACGTAAGGATGTGCATAAATAATTGGTTCGAGTTTAATCGATTTTATCGATTTGATAAATTGGCACACGTTTGCAAAATTAGACTCACATTGACTGCAATTAGAAGTGTGCAAGAAAGTTTAAATTCGAATTAAATCTCAGTGGATTTGTATGTTTAACACGACCCAATGTCATATCAAGTCAAACATTATATGTATGTCCTTCGCTTTTTAATTAATTCATTTTTATTTTATCAGATTAATTTCATATTCTTTATAATCATTAAGAATATCAGATTAATTTATAATCATATAAATCTTTGTTTCTTCTTCTCGTATTATCTTTCTTGTAAAATAAGCTATAAAGATTAAACCTTAATCGTACAGAGAAATAATAAATAAGGAGCAATTATAATTATCGTGAAACGTTAAAAATATAATTTAAAAAACTAGGAACTAAATGTTAATTAGAACAAGAGCTACGAAAATAGAATTATTTGGCACCAAGGATTAATCCAAATGTATGCAAATTGATTGCATAACAACTGTTATAAATAATATTATAAATAAATGAGTGATTAGTTTTTAAAAGAAGGAAGGATAAATATCTTCTTAAAACTTTTTTTTTATAACAAAAATAATCAATTTTTTTTCTTCTGCATTATGTATGCGATTCTTAAGAGTCTTTTTTGAGGATGATTTATCACCATATTAATAATTAAACGCTTCTCAAAAATATGTTCCGTCGAAACTGCTGATTTCAACAGAATAATATTAATGTAATAAATCGATTCTTTTTATAGATTTTTACGCGACATGTTTATGCGCGCGCGCATAAATATTATTTAAACATTAATATTATTAATATTATTATTAAGAGGCGTTTAATTATTAATATGGTGATAAATCATCCTCAAAAAAGACTCTTAAGAATCACATACATAAAGCAGAAGAAAAAAAATTGATTATTATTGTTATAAAAAAAAAGTTTTAAGAAGATATTTATCCTTCTTTCTTTTAAAAACTAATCACTCATTTATTTATAATATTATTTATAACAATTGTTATGCAATCAATTTTTTCATATATTTGGATTAATCGTTTTCTTGGTGTCAAATAATTCTATTTTCGTAACTGCTGACATAAATCCCATAATTCTGCTTCTC
Organism: Solenopsis fugax; assembly: GCA_003595255.1. Taxonomy (NCBI): domain Eukaryota; kingdom Metazoa; phylum Arthropoda; class Insecta; order Hymenoptera; family Formicidae; genus Solenopsis; species Solenopsis fugax. Next base: position 15,422 of record QKQZ01003714.1, on the reverse strand, counting down.
GGAGCGCAATTCACTTGACGCTCACAGTATAGTACTCTTAGAATCCATTTTATCCTTATTATTTATCAAATATTAAATAAGAACAAATGATACTCGTAAGTTTTACAAGCGTCAAGTGGAACGTTAGTTCTCGGTCGTACTGTAGAGTAACAAAATTCAAAAAATTCCGCCACAGTTGTTCAATCACTCATTAATGATACGCGATCCATAAAACACGCAAGCAATTCGGTATCTTCTCTTCGTTCTTCGTTGACGGCGGATTTTCCCTTGCACGCGTCTCTTGCAACGCAGTTCAACTTGGTTTAACAACCCGATTAAAATAAGTTTTTTGCGCGATTCTTCGACATTGCATTTATCCGGTATTTTCATATTTATACTCTTTCATTATAAAGCCGCGATATGTAATTAATAATCTGTTTGCAAATGTATGGCAGTTTTTGAAGAAATCGTTATACAGGGTGATTCCTAAATAAATGTAAAGAATTTAAGAGGATATGTTTCGACTTATTTTATGAATAGAGAGAAAGAGAGTGAAAAAGAGAAAGAGAGGGAGGGAGAGAGAGAGAGCGAGAGAGAAAGTCTCATAAACATATGTCCTAAAATGTTTTGTTTTCATAAAATACAAGGTAATTAAAGTTGAGAGAAAAAAATAAAAATTTCAAAAATCTAGAAAACCCTTAGAGATATTTTTCAATTTGGTATACGCTTACAGATGATATTAAAAACCATTTTTGAATATTAATGAAACATTTTTAGTACGCCAGTTTTTTTTCAAATTTAACAATTTTTTGGAAATTTTTAATTTAAATTAAAACTCTAAAAAAATTTCCTCTTGCATTTCTTTTTCTTTTTTTCTTGAAAATAAAAAACAATGGTGTACCATTCTTTAATTTCAACAACTTAATCTGGTTACGAACGCCTCTGGTGAAGCTAAAAATGTTTCATTGATATTGGAAAATGGTTCTTAATACCACATGCAAGCACATCAAATTTGATTAAAATATTTCTAAGCGTTTTGTAGATTTTTGAAATATTCCTATTTCTTTTCTCAATTTTGATATTCTATTCTCTCTCTCGTACTTACTACTTAACGAAATAAGAAATTACTTGATAATTTGTAGTATATTTCGCACAAATCTGTTTTCTATGATGACTTCGAATTAATTTCAAGCTTTGAAGCGACCGCATACTTTCTTTTTTTTCCTTTATTGTCGTCTAATTAAGTTATTATTACAACTCTAGCGACGCATGCGCGCGTTGTCTATAACTTTTTTTAGAGTGCTTTTTCTTACGTCTATAAGTCTTGCTTAATCATTAATGAATATTATTAGTCTTTGCATACAGTGTTTTAACACACAATTAGCATAAAATTAAAATACCTAATTGACAGGTATTCTGATTTCTCGTTTCAGATTGAATTAATAAGTATGTGAGAGTCATCGTGAAGCACGAGAGCCAACACGACAGATGTTTCATCCGTAATCGGCGAGTACGGGAAAATTAAAAGAAAGTGCAGTGAACAGATAACGTGTGTGCTCAAACGAGACCGAATGACATTCGAGACTTGGTGACGTTGTTTCTTTTTCATTTTTATTGTACGTACGCAAGCGAAGGCTTGCGCTCCGAATCATTGTTTTATCTCCATCCCGCCGTGATGACCACCCTGACGCAATGTTCGCCGTCACGATCGTCTCTGAGCTGCTGTCAGTTTGATCATAGCAGCCAGGACGACATGCGAGGTCCAACTATCATAGGCAACAACAATTTTTTGCTACAACGGGAGAAGCACTCCTTCCCGAAGAGACCTGAGCTCGACCTGTCGTTCCGCGACATACGCTATCGGGTCAGGGAATGGAGAATACGCAAATTCTCAATCAGTAAGTACAATACATTAACAAGAAGATAAAATGTAATAATAATAACAAAAAGTATTAATAATAAGAGAACAAAGATTGACATAAAGAGCTTTAACCAGTCATAGATGAATCTCAATGCTGATATTATTTCTTCTGTGATTTCATATCTTCACATCTTCAAGTTCATCAAACCGATAAATTTCTCAGTTTTGAAACATAGTCCTAAGTTGAACGAGAATAGTAATATCACAGCCAGAGAAAAGTTATGTTTAAATTGATGAAATCGTTTCTTTAACTTGATTTTTTTTTAAATTGAAGTGAAAATACCTTTGAGAGAAATAAAAATTTACTTGATTTCAAGAAATGAAATCGTTATTAGCCTTTCTTAAAAGTAAATAAATTATTTGTTCAAATTATAGCAATGCATAAGTTTCCTTGATTCAAACCAATTTTTTTTTACTTGAAGAAACTTTTGTCTGGGTGCACAATATTAAATCGACAATCAATTTAATATTAATAATGCTAACAAGTATCTAATATCGCAATAAGAATTCTTCCTTCCTTCCCTCCACATGTTGTAAAGGATTTATTGCGAAAAATAACATCTCATTGTCAGTCGGGGATTGAACCTGGGATCTAATTATAATAATACATATGTCGGAGTCATATACATATATGCTACTGGTGACATTAGTGATATTAGTCAATCTTTGTAATGAATGCGTTGTGATGTGCACTTTACAACTTGTATATGGAGATATTATTTGTTGAAAATCGAGACAACTTTCCTCAATAAAAAAAAAAAGAAATAGAGACGTGATTGATGATTTATCAGTTGTGATCGATCAAGAAGATAAAATTAAATCTTATTGGTTAAACAGTTTTCGCAACATTTTAATTAAATCTCGATTATTGCTTATCAAACATGTGCCAGTTAGATATCCGGTATATGTGTTAGTACAATAATTGTGTGGCAATTCCGGATATATACATCTTTTTTTAATTGCTTAGTAATAATAATACTATGTTGTGTGTTATTTTAGCATCTAATTTCTAAGATCTTAATAAGCATCTTTTTATATACAGTATGATTTTTTTTGTATTATTATTATTTGATCCTTGGGTTACCGGCGCGCCATAAACTTAAAGATTACACTTGTTTTTTATACCTAAGTACTTGTCTGAGTGTTTTGGATCAATTCCATGTATTTAATTTATTTGCACTTGTGCGTCTTTTGTACGATCGTTATAAAAATATTTCGTGGGCACAGTTTGCGGTTTTGTATTTTTAAAAGAACTTTTAATAAAAAATTAATCAAAAATATATTCCCACATTTTCCAAAATATATATATGTTATTATTTTATATATTATTGTGGACATTATATAGTTTTATATAAATATAAATGTATTAATATTGTAATATAAAAAGTACTATATATTTCGCAAAATTCAGTAATAAATTTGAAATTTAATGAACGAGGGACAAGTTGTTATAATAGATCTCTTTAGGGGTTTATGATAGTCGCACGTCGCAAGTGAGTGAAAGCAGATTGTAATCACATAATACTCATAAATTACTCAATGAGAGGCTTCTAAGCCTCTTTAGCCTTGAAAAGTCACTAAATTCTGATTGAATTAAGAAACATAAATACATTAAAGATTTTAATTTATTTAATCGAGATATACTAGTTTATAAGTTGTATCTATAAGTAGTGATCGTGTAGAATTTGATGATTGCTTTAATTACTTTAATAACCGTATATTGCTGAATTAGTGACGTATTTGAAGAGAAAGTATTTGTATCGCGTAGCTGTACGATAAGCGAAGAAAGTTTTAAACGGAGAAAGTCTCGCGACGCGTTTTGAAAATACAACGTACGAAAGTTTACGCGGCCGTGGAACCGTGATTATAATAACAATTACATCTCGACAATTTTGGAAAGAACGCAATAGAGTACCAATAGAAAAATATGAAGGGTTGAAAGCAAAACAATCCAGACAACGAAGTCTCAAACCCGATCATGTCTTACGGACGTCTAAAAAACGTCTTAAAAACACATTTCCAAAAATAGTCTTAAATTTAATGAAACATTCGTCATTTTAATAATTGGAGAGCGGAAACATGTTTTTATGTATATATATTAATCTTTTATTGATGTTTAATAAAATTAACATTTATTAAATTAAAAAACGAAGAGAGAAAGAGAAAGAAAGGGAAGTATCACTATACATTGAAAATTAGATCTATAATATTCATTGTGAAAGGAAAACATGACTATTAATATTATAATTATAATGACTATCACTTTCTCATTATCACACTGCTTATAAATTCATTTAATTGAAATATCGATCCGGTGATGCGACAGCTTTCGTATCTCATTTCTACGTCTTACTGTTCTCGCCAGTAGTTAGCACGACATATCGCTTATGATAGGCACATTATAATAACAAATTTAAATTTGCGGTTTTTTTCTCGCATTTTTTATACATATTTCATTTATGCAGGAATCTATATAGATATAAAATTAATTACATTGTCAGGCAAAGTAAAATTGTGTAGTGTCTAAGTATTTCCTATTAAAATATGTTACCATTAATAACAGCATTTATCTTGATGGAAGGAAGTGTCATTGCGTATAGTTCTTTTTTACGTAATGAGACGTAAAATATGACAGCTCTTCATAAGATATATATCATGTTATTTATAGTGCATATTCATTTTTCAAGTTTATGTAAATGTTGCTCTTTTGAAATTCATAAATGAAAGCAATTGTTTGGAATTGTGTAAAAGAAAGTAATGTGTATAAAATATGCGGCAGAGTTTGTTGCTCTAGTAAATAATCGCTGAACATTTGCACATTTTAAATAAGTGAAAGGAATAAAAATATTTTTCTGATGCATGTGCTTATATTGTATTTATATACGATTATTATTATTAACAGCAAATAACTCAAGTGAGAACGTCACTTTATAAAAGTAATGTGTGGCCGTTATTATTATTTTTTATAAAAAGTCGCGTTATCATTACTTATAATTTACTGTTGCAACTTACAATGTTACCACTACTTGCTAAAGCGTAATGATTCATTAGTTTTTCACATTTTAATGATTTTTTTTTAAAGTAGCGACATTGTTGCTATTTGAGCAGTTCAATAGAAAATTTGTAATGGTTTTGGTTAAATGATTTTGGTCGCAATATGGATGTATTATATGCATCTATTGTACGTTTATAAAATAATGATAAAACACGACAGATTCGTTACCATTTCTGTAACAATGTTACCATTACCGTTACAGAAAAAAGTAGCAATTGTTACCAAATAAAATTAATGCGTGACTTTTTAATCCTACAAACAGCACAGACAAGATCATATAAAAATATGATGCATGTTTGCGTAAATGTTAAGTTGTGCACAAAATGAAGCAAGATAGGTATTGTGAAAGACATTTTGAAATAATTTCTTATTTTAAAGCGTTGTTGCATCATTGCTTTTGAAAGATGTGTGTTAAGTGATAAGTAATTTCGCTTTACAAAAAATAGGACATCATGCAAACACCGCGGCTCGATTTGAGTACAATGATCAAACGTTTTATCCTTGCTGTGTGTGCTGATTGCACATAAGTCACGTATAAAACTCGAAGAGTGTGTCGATAGCGCATCCGCTATAAGAATTTTATGTATTATTCATATTCTGAGAAAGGAAGTTGTGCGTCACAAACGGTGTCACGTAGAACAATACGTGTCTTCGTTTAAACTACAGGGTCGATTTTGATGAAATATCGCTTCATAATTATTTCGTATTAGCGTTGAAAAAAAGCACAAGTGAAATATAGTCGATAAGAAAGATTTATGTATCTCGAAATTTGTATTAATCATCTTTTCTTCTGATAACATTTTAAACTTGATGATTTTCATTAGTCCTACACGTGCGTATAATTTATTATATACATTGAAAAAAATTGCTGTTGAGTCATAAGTGCAAATATTTTGTTAATTCAATATTAGTATTAATGAAACAAAAGATTAAAAATGAAGGCTGTACAAGTATAGATGAATGAATAAAATTTAGATGAGTTAACGTTTCTACAAGCGCTGCAATATTATTTAATATTAATAAAAAGTGATTATATATTATATGTCCACTCCTGTTAATATTATATGAATATTATATGAAAAGTAAATAATATTATTAACTCCAATGTTTTAAATTTAAATTATCGGAGGAAGATTATAACTTTTAAATATAATAATTATAAAGTTTGATGAATATTTTATGAATAATAATTCACATTAATTTTTTAACAAAAATAATATTCGTAGAACATTTTCATAATATACCACGAATATTGTATAAAGCGGACATATAACATTAATTATATATTCCTATAATATTAAAAAGTACTACATTCTCGGAAAAATATTCTCGGAATGTCATTTTAATATTATTTTAATTTTTAATAATATTCGTATAATATTCTAGGAATATTACAGCGCTAATAAGGTTATTATATATTTGTGATTCGATGTTTAATTGAATCAAACTACGTTTTAATTCATGTTGCAGTTTTTTTTTTCAGTGTATGTTTGTTTATATAAATAATGAGGCAGACAGATGTGCAAGCGCGGCACAAACTCGAATGAATGTGAATAGAGATCTGCTTCTTCAAGAGCGCGCGAACAGTTACGTGAAAACACGAGAGAAAGCCTCGTAAGTTGAGTTATTGATGTGTGCCCTGACATTCGCATGATTTGTAAGTGAATAACACTCCGAGATACGAAGCGCTCGTTCAAAATGAGAGTGGCAGATTAGTCATGCGAAATGTAGGATACCGTTTCTGTGCCTATCTCAGCAAGATGCTCCTATAACAGCAAAAACATTTCTCAACGCGGTCAGAGGCATCGGTGGAAGGTCGCATGCGGTGATTTTCCACTTCCTTTCAAGTAATGCGGAATGTGTCGTCGCGTTCACGTTTCGATCGTATGAAGCGATCGCACGCGTTATTGCTTCATAAGAGAACTTTGCAGCTTCGAAGAAGTAGCATTCTCCCACAGATATTTTGTTCGAAAATTCGATTTTCTCCCTCTTCCTGGCGGGAAGATTTTCTTATTTGCTCCGCTTTCACGTTTCCTTTAATTGGAAGACGTGTTGCGGCTGTTCGCGTCATAATTGGACAATTATTGTTATCTCTTGTTTATAGAACAGTTCCAACGAGCATTGTCGAGCGCGGTGCATTACGTAAAATATGATTAAGAAGAAATATAACTCATTAACATAACTCATCTTGCTCTTTTTCTCGGTGACACACAAAGAAAACGACATGCAGGCGATTGCTGCTGCGTCGCGCGAAACTTTTCTGTGTTATGCATCCCCTTCACACGTTTTGTACGCGTTTTCTGATCGTTGAGACTGCTACGCGCGATTAGCTTTAACGAGTTCATTCCGTTATCAATTTATCACGAAAGCAGTTCAAGGTTTGTTTAGGCGAACTCTCTACAAGTTTGGTAGAAATAATTGGGTCGTCTCAGAAATGCTATTCGTCTTTGCGAGCTTTCCGTCCTCCACTGATCGCCTCGGCGTTTTTACAAGTAATCTGCGCGATCTGACGATCGAAGTTTTTTTACAATGGCACTTGCTTTCATTGGTCTTCTGCTCGAAGGAACATTAAGATTGAGAACAAAGCAAAATTGCGCTTTCACCAACCGTGTATAAATAAATAGGTATAAATTTTGCGTGAGGTAAAACTTTATTAGATATTTCATCTCTTACTGCATAGATATAAAAAAAAGTACATTTTATATCTTTATAAAAATCTTAATAAAAAATTCTGAAGATAAACATTATCAAGTATGATAAAATGTTCATGATTACAAAGGCATCAACATTTATAATGTATTAGCTTTTATAATATATTAGCATTCATGTATTACGGATAATCGTCTTGCATATATATTAAACTGGAAAAAATTACACTCATAACTTATGCAAATTCTAGTATTTTAATGTAATAAATCAATACATATACATAATAAATCTATTTTTTTTACTTAAGCAAAGAAAGAAATAAAATTGCCTTTGTAACTAATTCCAGTGAAATATTTCAGATTTTATTTCTTTGTACACACAGTATTTTTTTATTACACTGAAGACAAGAGTTTAGCTTAATGATAACCAAGCTTTGGTGAAATAATTAAATACTTGGTTAATATTAATTATATTTATAATAACTAAATATAATAATAGTAACCATTAGATTATTAAACGGTTTTCAAATAGTTATTTATATTAACCGAATATTTAATTGAAATTACTTCAATAAAGTTTAGCAGTTGTCATCTAGACTTGATTATTATTATTATAAAATTTTGTTCATTATATTTTCATATGACTCATTTTTGCGCAAATGAGAATAGTTGCATTTACATAAAACGACAAGCCCTAATTTGTTATATAAATCTTGCGATTTGAATAAAGATATAATTTTCTATAACACGTGCTCACGCTGTCTTTTTTTATCTTTTACACATTTATGTACATAAATGTGTAAAAGATGTAAAAGATGTGATCCACGTGGATCGAGTTAAAATTAAAGAATATTTAGAGAGATATTCGACCGATAATGTATAACAGACAAATTGAAACAAGAACGCCTTCTACGGTCAAGCTAGATCTTAGTGCTTTTATATATTTTATTTGTGTGATTTTTATATATCTTTTTTCATATTCAACCGACTGCGCGCCGAATTAATTTTCCGGTCATAATACAGCTATAAGTTGAACATGAACAGGCAATATCACATTTATTAAATTAGAAACAATTTAATAATTGACGATGCTAACTTGCATCTTGACCCCTTGTTAGACCCCTTTACCCCCTGAAAAAACTGTAAAAAATTTATTGCGAAAAATATCACCTCAGCTAGGGTTCGATTATTCATATTCAAAAAAGGTATATAAAAATCACACAAGTAAAATATATAAAAGCACTAAGAGCTAGCTTGATCGTAGAAGGCGTTCTTGTTTCAATTTGTATGTTATACATTATCGGTCGAATATCTCTCTAATTTTAAATCACGCGCTTCGAAATGCGTTCTCACTCATAGTCGATTATTACGAAGAATATCACCGAAGCCTCAGTGATCGAGGTGGTAAGATGCCCATACCGGAGATTTGGGAGATTCCAGGTTCGAACCCTGGCTGAGGTGATATTTTTCGCAATAAATTCTTTACAGTTTTTTCAGGGGGGAAAAGGGGTCTAACATCAAGATATCACATTTATTAAATTAGAAACAATTTAATAAATGTGATATTACCTGTTCATGTTCAACTTATAGCTGTGTTATGATCGGAAAAGTAATTCGGCGCGCAGTCGTTTGAATATGAAAAAAGGTATATAAAAATCACACAAGTAAAATATATAAAAACACTAAAATCTAGCTTGACCGTAGAAGGCGTTCTTGTTTCAATTTGTATGTTAAAGAATATTTTCCTACGTACGCTTCTGAGACAAGTTAATTGTGAATCATCGCGCATTAAATAATGCAATCATTTAATTGCAACTTAATTGCATCTTGTTACAGGCGAGAAGGAAATTCTGCACGGCGTTAGCGGCGAATTCAAGTCCGGCGAATTAGTTGCTATAATGGGGCCGTCCGGGGCCGGAAAATCGACATTGCTGAATGCTCTTGCCGGTTTCACGTAAGTACTAAAAACTCAAAGATTGTTTTTCACATACGTGCTTTAAAATTAACGCGTACGCGATCCGAGAACTTTTTGGAACTTTGTTTCTCCTTTGTGCATGCGCGAACTTCATCCATGTATGCATTCCCTTATTGTGCATTCCATAACGTACTGTCTGAATGAATCAATCTTATTATTCTACGCTTTTTTTATTTTCACGGATTTCATTGAGCAGTTCAACAGTTAAATATCATTATTCTGCGCGAACGTACGCTCAGTACAAAAATCTGACCATTGATAAGATAACATGTTGAACCGCATTTGTACTTGTAATATGATTCGATAGAGGAATTCTATTATGAAAACAAAGTTTCAGATAATACTGCACCTAACAACTAAATCGCAATTTTCAGTCGTTCGAGATTGATTGAAATGCAATCATATTAAAAGATTTCAGGTTCAAAGTTTTTCTCTGTCGTCGATTACACATTTAATATTAAATAATACAAAAAAAAAATTAGAACTCGATTCACCGTGGGTTGTCTGAGGCTTAAGAACGACAAATAACGTTTTGATTACATTCAATATTAACATTCAATATTAATAAACTAAATAATGTGAAAAACTTGAATTTACCGTAAGTTATCCGAAACTTGAGAACACTGATACTGACAGCTGCTTCTACGTGAAACGGATTTTTTTTTAATTTCAGATTTTTTTCAGTTTTTTATACATATTATGTCGTGACCGTGAATAAGTGGAAACGTGCGAAAAAACCATGATGAGACAGCTCCTATTATCACGGAATACTAAGTATTCAAACTAAACTACTTAATAAGCACTTTCACGTAGAACACACGTGCGCATCAGGTGCCACGGTTTTTTTTTTTTTCTTGCAATTTTGATTTATTGTAAGCTATCCGAGATTTGAGAACGTTAATTCCACGTATCTTTTTTTCTTCAGAATTAGTTTTTATTCATATGATGCGAGCATTGTTTTCAAATAAAATTCACACGGAGACTCCCGCACTATATAGACCCGGGAAAAAATTTTCATAATCATATATAATTATATATAATTATATACCAAATATGTCCATATATATTAAAATATATATAATTAAATATAATATAAAACATTTTTTTCCTGAGAACACATTCTTGTCGCTTTGACAGACGAATTAGATTAAATTTCTAAAATAATTTCATTAATTCAATAATAATGAAACAAATACGTCCCCCATACTCTTTAATAAAATATTATTTGTTTTGTTAATACTGTTATTAAATTAATAAGATTGTTTTCAATTAGACTGCTGTAAGCTAATGTTTGTTGTTATTATTTTTCGTGTATAGATATCTGCTAGATTTAAAATTCTTCCTATGCAGATTAACGTCTTCTGTTCGATAAACATCTTTTTTTATGCTGCAGGCATTTTAATATTGTATTTTTATGTCAAGTCAATTATAATAATTGTAGTAATTCCAAGTGAAAGGTACGTAATTCAAATGTACTTCTTAAATGTTCTTAATTATTCTTAAATAAAATATAGTTAATATTATTTGTTTTCGTGAAGTTAATATTTTAATTGTTTCGCAAATTAAACTGAAACATCTTTGGAATTACAATCACATAATCATGATTCGATTATTGATGACAATCTATATTAATAATATTTCTTATTTATTAAAGAATATATACAAAGCGTATACGGAAAAACATTATTTATATATAAAAAACTAAAAAAAATTCCTGCGGTTTTTGAATTAATATTAATTATCATTTCAAGTTAAACGTTAATTCAACTACATTAATTTAACTGCACATATGAGGGTTACATTGAATTAAGTTGAATGTCTTCCGTTGTACTGAATGGAAAAGAATCAATATTAATAAACTAAATAATGTGAAAAACTTGAATAAGTTATCCGAAACTTGAGAACACTGATACTGACAGCTGCTTCTATGTGAAACGGATTTTTTTTTAATTTCAGATTTTTTCAGTTTTTTATACATATTATGTCGTGACCGTGAATAAGTGGATACGTGCGAAAAAACCATGATGTTTTTCTAATGATAATTGCTGCTTAATTGCGTATCTCGATATGTTAAAAAACTGTTATTAACATTATTTCTTGGAGCATTACTTGTCGTATAAATTTAGGTGCCTTTTGAATAACTTTGATAGTAATCTCAATCAAGTCATAATATTGTATACGTGCATGCGCGCATGTGTGTGTGCACGTGCATTGAAATTTTTTTTCTTTTTTTACAAACATCATTTATTTACATTAAGTACGTTAATTACATATTTATACATTTATATATCCTTACATATAATGATATAGAAAGTTTATTATCAATTTTCTTATTCTCAGGGTTAGGTAAGTCAAGATTTTTTTTGAAAACTAAATTAAGTTAAAGTTAATGATTTGTAAAATTAATTTAGTTACGTTAAAAGTTACGAACAAAAAGTAAGTTAAAAGTTGCGTTAAAATTAATTTCATTCCTTCTCTCTTTCCCTCTCAAGTCAGTCCTTCATGACTGAAGATCGTAATCTTCAGTTGTTGATGCATGCTCCATGGTGACTGTCTTAATTAAAGATACACGTACTCTCAGTGGATTGTCCTAGAATACCTATAATAAGAGATAAGACAAATTGCCACCATATATAAAAATTAACGTTAAAACTAATTTGGTAACACTGATTTTATCATGTGATAGGTTGATACTACTGACGATCCTAATCAACAGACAATATTTTTTAAATATTTAAAAAACGTTATAATGAAAAATAAATATTTAAAAAAACATTAAAAAAAACACGGGCTGGTATTCGTTTTTTAAGATCGTTTTAATCATCTTAAGAGACTATCAACCAATTAGAGAGAGCCGTATCAACATCTTAAGATATTACTTAAGATGATTTTGAGATAAGAATCGACTATGAGTATCGGCCATAGTCTGCTGATTGGGATATAGAAAATAGAAATAAATATCAATATCAATTAATAATTAAATAATAACTGGCATTGATTTAAATATAAATGTTTTTAACTTAGAAAAAAAGTTAAAAAGGTGAACTTTATGTTGTGATTTTAAAATAACTACTTGAAGTTATAAATTAATTCATGTGAAATTAACTAAGTTAAATTAAAAGTTATTAACTTTTTAATTTTATTATTTAATTTTTAATTATTTACTTTTTAATTATTTACCCAACCCTGCTCATTCTACATAGAAACGTATTTAGGACGTTAAGAAGAAATATTTCACATTTTCCATCACGAAAAAATATAAAACGCAAAATATTTGCTTCTTTGCGATGAGGTCTTACTTTAATACAAGAGAAAATATATTTTATTAAAGAAGATAGCTTCAAACAAATCAGTACTAGGATTCTGTAACTTTTAGCGACAATATAGGCATCGTTACGTAGTCGTTGCATAGTTTTTTGACCATACATAATATCTGCGCAATGACAGTATTTCTCATCGAATAAGATATCGATACTGTCGATAAAAGTTACAAAATCTCGTTACTGAAATGATTTTAATTAGAATAAAGGTTATCATTCGTAAGATATTTCGCTCAAAACCAAACGATTTTTGCGAGTAACAAGCTGTTTCTGTACAAATGTCTGTATTTTTGAAATATTTGTCATTTACATTAAAAGAAACACCTAACTATGATTAGATATTTGCTACGACTTTTGACTTAACGTTAATAAACATCTCGAGTTAAACATTAATTCAACTGCATTAATCTAAGCGCGCATTTTATGTAAAATGTCTTCTTCAGTCGTACTAAATGAAAAAGAACAGACAGTTTTTTTCTACAATAATTGCTATCTGATTAATATCTCGATATGTTAAAAAATCGATTATTCCTCAGCGCGCTTAAGTCGTCTAATAACCAACTATCTATTTTATATCTACTTCATTTTTTAGATCAATGCATACATATCACGCTTTCATATTGTATTTACATTGCAACTGACATTCACTCTCTGCTTTCATTTTAAATTGCTACATGATGTTAGATGATATCAATTATATCTGCCTGCAACTACGTGAAATTACGTAAATAGTCAGCAATGTTATGAAACTTCAATGCCACATTGCACTTAAAGCAAAGTTGAATACATTTATAGAAATTTACATCCTTGTATATAATGTTATCTTACGTGTATTTCTGATTTTTCGCCAGAAGGCAGCCAGTATTTGGCAAAATTATACATTTTTAGCAACGTAACTATTCGCGTATAAATTTATATCACGATGGCATTGCATAGGGTAAAGGGCGTGAGCGGAGAAGTTCGGGTCAACGGTAAGGTTCGAATACCATACAGCGAACGATGGAAAAGGATGTCGTGTTACATACAGCAGGACTCCATTCTCAGAACATGCATCACCGTGGGAGAAGCCATGACTTTAGCCGCTCATTTGAAACTCGGCTGCACAATCAGCTCCGCTTATAAACACTCTCAGGTTTGTCACAATTGTCCGTCCACTTTAATTGTTGCGTCGTAAATTCTTCCCCGAGGTCTGACCCCTATTTATAAGATATGAAAGATCTTGTGTTCAGTTTCGAAAGACGACTTGAGAAAGATTCACGATTGCTTCTCATAAACTTCTTTCTTCGCGACACGTTTGATTTATGGAATATGTTCTCCATTATCTAAATGTTGCTGCACCTTGCAATTCTATTTATACAAATGGAACTTTATAGAAATATAATAGATTTTATGCTGGATGTACGTGTGCAGGTTTTAGAGTTGTTGGAGATGCTAGGGCTGAGCCATTGCTACGACACGTTATGCGGAAAATTATCGGGAGGACAGAAAAAGAGGCTCGATATCGCTTTGGAACTCCTAACTAATCCTTCAGTATTATTCCTCGACGAACCAACGACTGGTAAGCAATACAGATTACACAATAAAACATTCTACATTTAAATAAAAAAAAAGCAAACACAAAATGTTAATTAATTCGTGCGGAATTTCACGAAAACAGATAATATACTTTGTGATACGTTAGTGACACGATTATAAAAAGTTTGAGCAGATACAAATAAGTTCATGAAACGAAGGTACACTATAAAAAGCTTAGTATATACATAATATTGGAAAATATTAAGGAGACGTCAACAATACTTAAATATCTCGAAGATAAAAACATATAATAACTTCAGTAACTCATGTTTCTGATAAATAATAATTGTTAAACTTAGAAAACAAGTGACAGCTAGTTAACGACATAGAATGTCTTAGAACTGCATGTGAAAAAGTGACTGACAAATAGATTATACAAAAACATATCTTAATATCTTAATAAATATAGTTATAATATCTTAATAGATACAGTTTATTAATCTAGCTGTTTATTATAATATAAGAAATAAAAAATTAGCGAATTAATCGTTCGTGTCTAGACAACATTTTTATTTAGTTTTATTAGCCATTTTTTGTTTGATCTCAAGCTCTAAACATTTTATGCAAATTAAAGTTTATCACGGATCTGTATTCTGTTACAAATAATTAATGAGCATCGTGTGGTATTTCATTTGTTGTACAACTTTTTTTAATCGCGTTAATTGGCTACAGAACAGAAAAGATCTCGAGTCTCTAGAAATCCTCTATCTTGCAAATCAATAAAAAAATTGTGCGATGAATGAAATCCCAGAAAGCACACAATATTTATAGTGATAAATATTTATTATTATTTATTTTTTGTAATATTTTATATAAATATTATATAATTTTATAAAATTTTTATATACACGAAAAAAAAATCGTAAAATCTTTATTCAAAATGTAAATATAGGATAAAGTTGCCTATTATGAGATACCTTTTTTTAAAGGCTTATAATTTATTTAATTT